>JAWUZG010000106.1:0-135029 GCA_036785705.1 Acanthornis magna | reverse complement strand
AAAGGCCGCGGGAGGACAAAAAAGGCTCCATCCAGGCCTGGCTCTCACCCTCCTCCTCCTCCAACATTCATTCAGTCACCAAAATCCAATTTTTCACCCAAAATCCTCCTTCTCGCCTCATTTTTTTCCTCCCTCTCCAACATTTATTCGGTGACCCCAACCCCTCCCGGCGTGGATATTTTGGAGTTTTCCACCCCAAATTCTCCTTTTCGCCTCGGTTATTTTCCTCCAACATTTATTCGGTGACCCAACCCCCTCCCGGTGTGGATTTTTTGGGAGTTTTTTCACCCCAAATCCTCCTGTTTGTCTCATTTTTTTCCTCCCCCTCCAATGTTATTCAGTGACCCCAACACCCTCCCGGCGTGGATTTTTTGGGAGTTTTTCACCCCAAATTCTCCTTTTCGCCTCATTTTTTTTCCTCCCCCTCCAACATTTATTCGGTGACCCCAACCCCCTCCCAGCATGGATTTTTTGGGAGTTTTTCACCCCAAATACTCCTTTTAGCCTCAGTTATTTTCCTCCCTCTCCGATGTTACTCAGTGACCCCAACGTCCTCCCAGGCATGGATTTTTTTTAGATTTTTTTCACCCCAAATCCTCCTTTTCACCTCATTTTTTCCTCCTCCTCCACCATTTATTCAGTGACCCCAACCCCCTCCTGGTGTGGATTTTTTTTTTTAGATTTTTCACCCCAAATCCTCCTTTTTGCTTCATTTTCTTCCTCCCCCTCCAACATTTATTCAGTGACCCAACCCACTCCCAGCATGGATTTTTTGGAGTTTTTCACCCCAAATCCTCCTTTTCGCCTCAGTTTTTCCCTCTCCCTCCAAAATTTATTCGGTGACCCCAACCCCCTCCCAGCGTGGATTTTTTTAGTTTTTCACCCCAAATCCTCCTTTTCACCTCATTTTTTCCCTCCCTCTCCAACATTTATTCGGTGACCCCAACCCCCTCCCAGCATGGATTTTTTTTTTAGATTTTCACCCCAAAATCCTCCTTTTCACCTCATTTTTTTCCTCCCCCTCCAGTGTTATTTGGTGACCCCAACACCCTCCCAGCATGGATTTTTTGGGAGATTTTCACCCAAATCTTCCTTTTTGCCTCATTTTTTCCTCGTCTCTCCAACATTTATTCGGTGACCCCAACCCCCTCCCGGCATGGAATTTTTGGGAGTTTTTCACCCAAAATCCTCCTTTTCACCTCATTTTTTCCCTCCCCCTCCAATTCGGTGTCCCCAACCTCCTCCTGGCTTGGATTTTTTGGGAGATTTTCACCCCAAATCCTCCTTTTCACCTCATTTTTTCCTCCCCCTCCAACATTTATTCGGTGACCCCAATCCCCTCCCGGAGTGGATATTTTGGGAGATTTTCACCCAAATTCCTCCTTTTCGCCTCATTTTTTTCCTCCCCCTCCAATGTTACTCAGTGACCCCAACCTCCTCCCGGCGTGGATTTTTTTTTAGATTTTCACCCAAAATCCTCCTTTTCACCTCAGTTATTTTCCCTCCCCCTCCCATGTTATTCAGTGACCCTAACCCCCTCCCGGCATGGATTTTTTTTTTAGATTTTCACCCAAAATCCTCCTTTTCACCTCATTTTTTCCCTCCCCCCTCCAACATTATTCGGTGACCCCAACCCCCTCCCGGCGTGGATTTTTTTCAGATTTTCACCCAAAATCCTCCTTTTCACCTCATTTTTTCCCTCCCCCTCCAATTCGGTGACCCCAACCCCCTCCCAGCTTGGATTTTTTTTTAGATTTTCACCCAAAATCCTCCTTTTCACCTCGGTTTTTTTCCTCCCCCTCCACCATTTATTCAGTGACCTCAACCCCCTCCCAGCATGGATTTTTTTTTTAGATTTTCACCCCAAATCCTCCTTTTTGCCTCATTTTTTCCTCGTCTCTCCAACATTTATTCGGTGACCCCAACCCCCTCCTGGCGTGGAATTTTTGGAGTTTTCCACCCCAAATCCTCCTTTTCGCCTCATTTTTTCCCTCCCCCTCCACCATTTATTCAGTGACCCCAACCTCCTCCCGGCTTGGATATTTTGGAGTTTTTCACCCCAAAATCTTCCTTTTTGCCTCATTTTTTCCTCCCCCTCCAATGTTATTCAGTGACCCCAACACCCTCCCAGCGTGGATTTTTTTTTTAGATTTTCACCCCAAATCCTCCTTTTTGCCTCATTTTTTTCCTCCTCCTCCAACATTTTTTTCGTGACCCCAACCCCCTCCCAGTGTGGATTTTTTGGGAGATTTTCACCCCAAATCTTCCTTTTTGCCTCATTTTTCCCTCCCCCTCCAACATTTATTCAATGACCCCATCCCCCTCCCAGCGTGGAATTTTTGGGAGTTTTTCACCCAAAATCCTCCTATTCACCTCGGTTATTTTCCTCCCCCTCCGATGTTATTCAGTGACCCCAACACCCTCCCCGCGTGGATTTTTTTCAGATTTTCACCCAAAATCCTCCTTTTCACCTCATTTTTTCCCTCCCCCTCCAATTCGGTGACCCCAACCTCCTCCTGGCTTGGATTTTTTGGGAGATTTTCACCCCAAATCCTCCTTTTCGCCTAATTTTTTCCCTCCTCCTCCACCATTTATTCAGTGACCCCAACCTCCTCCCGGCGTGGATTTTTTTTTAGTTTTTCACCCCAAATCCTCCTTTTCGCCTCAGTTTTTCCCTCTCCCTCCAACATTTATTCAGTGACCCCAACGCCCTCCCAGCGTGGATTTTTTGGGAGTTTTTCACCCCAAATTCTCCTTTTCACCTCATTTTTTCCCTCTCCCTCCAATTCAGTGACCCCAACCCCCTCCCGGCTTGGATTTTTTTTAGATTTTCACCCCAAATCCTCCTGTTTGCCTCATTTTTTCCCTCCCCCTCCACCATTTATTCGGTGACCCCAACCCCCTCCCGGCATGGATTTTTTTTTTAGATTTTCACCCCAAATCCTCCTTTTCGCCTCATTTTTTCCCTCCCCCTCCAACATTTATTCGGTGACCCCAATCCCCTCCCGGCGTGGATATTTTGGAGTTTTCCACCCCAAATTCTCCTTTTCGCCTCGGTTATTTTCCTCCAACATTTATTCGGTGACCCCAACCCCCTCCCGGCTTGGATTTTTTTGGGAGTTTTTCACCCCAAATCCTCCTGTTTGTCTCATTTTTTTCCTCCCCCTCCAATGTTATTCAGTGACCCCAACCTCCTCTCAGCATGGATTTTTTTTTAATTTTTCACCCCAAATTCCTCCTTTTCGCCTCATTTTTTTCCATTTCCAGCCCGGCCGGACTCTCTGAATCCGAGGAAAAGAGGAGGAGGAGGATGGCGATGAAGTTCGAGCTGTGGGAGGCTCGGAATGGCCGCGGCCTCTCGGAATTCGCGTGGGCTTTGTGTTCTTTTTCCCATCCCTTTATCTTCTTTTTTTTTTTAATTTTTTCGCCCCTCGGAGGAGATTTTTCCCTCCCCAGAAACACAACCGCAAAAGTTAAAATTATTAAAAAAAAAAAAAAAAATCTCCCAGCTTCGATTCGACTGAATAAATCGCCAAATAAAGAAATCAACGCGGAAAATAAAAGCAGAAATATTTTCCTGAGTTTCTGGAAATGTTCGCCGGGAGAGATTTCTTTTGTCTCAGGGCACACGAGGAGATGATTAAACCTCATGAAGGCAGAGCAGAAAAAAGGAAAGAAAATGATTTAGGGAGGCAAAAAAAAAAATTAAAAAATAAGAAAAAGAAAATTAAAAAATAATAAAAAAATTAAAAAATTAAATTAAAAAATAAAATTAAAAAAATTAAAAAGTTTCCCCGTTAAATACGGAGCAAGAGGCGTTCGTCGGTTTTATAAAGACATTTATTCGCGCTATGAAAATAAAGTGCAATAAATAATTTGCCCTTTGCTATGAAAGGATTTGAATAAATAAGCTAACCTCGAAAACGTCAAAAGAGGAAGGAAAATTCCTCTGATTTCCTTCTTTATTTTTTAAAAAAGTTTTTAATTTTATTACGAAATCTAAAGGTCTCCTTCTGATTCCTGAGAAAGTCGCTGGGGGGGAGGGGAGGATTTACAAATATTTAAATTTTTTTTTTTTTGTTTTTCCTTTCGAGGGCTGACATCTCTGCTGCTCGTGAGAACCGCGGCCGCTCCCTTTAAAATAAATAAAAAGGGGTGAAAAAAATAAATAAAAAGGGGATGAAAAAAATAAATAAAAAAGGGATAAAAAAATAAATAAAAGGGGGGAAAAATAAATTAAAGGGGATGAAAAAAATAAATAAAAGGGGGTAAAAAAAATAAAAGGGGGGAAAAAATAAATTAAAGGGAGGAAAAAAATAAATAAAAGGGGGGAAAAATAAATAAAAAGGGGATGAAAAAATAAATAAAAGGGGATTAAAAAATAAATAAAAGGGGGGAAAAATAAATAAAAGGGGGGAAAAATAAAAGGGGGTAAAAAAATAAATAAAAAGGGGATGAAAAAATAAATAAAAGGGGGGAAAATAAATAAAAAGGTATAAAAAAATAAATAAAAGGGGGGAAAATAAATAAAAGGGGATAAAAAATAAATAAAAGGGGGAAAAATAGATAAAAGGGGGGAAAAATAAATAAAAGGGGATGAAAAAAATAAATAAAAAGGGGATGAAAAAAATAAATAAAAGGGGGGAAAAATGAATAAAAGGGGATAAAAAAATAAATAAAAGGGGGTGAAAAAAATAAATAAAAGGGGATGAAAAAAATAAATAAAAGGGGGTAAAAAAATAAATTAGAAGGGTGAAAAAATAACTAAAACTAGGGTGAAATAGCTGCGTTTTAGCAAAACTCGAGCTGTTCTTTCGCCTGAGCCTTCCGAAATAAATACAGGGAAAGATTTAAAGCTCCGGGGAGCTCTGAAAAGGAAGTAGGAGGAGGAGATGGAATGAGAAATGGCTCGAGGCTGATTTCGGGGGGATTCCCTTCTTTTGGGGCGGATTTGGGGGATCCCCCACCTTTTAGGGTGGATTTGGGAGGGATTCCCTTCTTTTAGGGTGGATTTGGGGGATCTTCCTTATTTTAGGGTGGATTTGGGGAATTCCCCTTCTTTTAGGGCCGATTTTGGGGGGGATCCTCCTTCTTTTAGGGTGGATTTGGGGAATTCCCCTTCTTTTAGGGCCGATTTTGGGGGGGATTCCCTTCTTTTAGGGCCGATTTTGGGGGGATTCCCTTCTTTTGGGGCGGATTTGGGGGATCCTCCTTATTTTAGGGTGGATTTGGGGGGATTCCCTTTCTTTTAGGGCCTATTTTGGGAGGGATTCCCTTCTTTTAGGGTGGATTTGGGGGGATTCCCCTTCTTTTAGGGCCGATTTTGGGGGGGATTCCCTTCTTTTGGGGCAGATTTTGGGGGGGATTCGCTTTCTTTTAGGGCGGATTTGGGGGATTCTCCTTATTTTAGGGCTGATTTGGGGAATTCCCCTTCTTTTAGGGTGGATTTGGGGGGGATTCCTTTCTTTTGGGGCGGATTTGGGGGATGCCCCACCATTTAGGGTGGATTTGGGGAATTCCTCTTCTTTTAGGGCCGATTTTGGGGGGGATTCCCTTATTTTAGGGCGGATTTGGGGGGTCTCCCATCTTTTAGGGCAGATTCCCCCACCTTTTAGGGTGGATTTGGGGGATCCTCCTTATTTTAGGGCCGATTTTGGGGGGGATTCCCTTCTTTTGGGGCGAATTTGGAGGGATTCCCCTTTCTTTTATGGTGGATTTGGGGTATCCCCCACCTTTTAGGGCGGATTTTGGGGGGGATCCCCTTTCTTTTAGGGTGGATTTGGGGGATCCCTCTTCTTTTAGGGCTGATTTTGGGGGGGATTCCCTTCTTTTAGGGCGGATTTGGGGGGATTCGCTTTCTTTTAGGGCGGATTTGGGGGATCCTCCTTATTTTAGGGTGGATTTGGGGGATTCCCCTTTCTTTTAGGGCGGATTTGGGGGATCCTCCTTATTTTAGGGCCGATTTTGGGGGGGGATTCCCCTTCTTTTAGGGTGGATTTGGGGGATCCTCCTTATTTTAGGGTGGATTTGGGGAATTCCCCTTCTTTTAGGGCCGATTTTGGGGGGGATTCCCTTCTTTTAGGGCCGATTTTGGGGGGATTCCCTTCTTTTGGGGCGGATTTGGGGGATCCTCCTTATTTTAGGGTGGATTTGGGGGGATTCCCTTTCTTTTAGGGCCTATTTTGGGAGGGATTCCCTTTCTTTTAGGGTGGATTTGGGGGATCCTCCTTATTTTAGGGTGGATTTGGGGGGTCTCCCATCTTTTAGGGCAGATTCCCCCACCTTTTAGGGCGGATTTGGGGAATTCCCCTTCTTTTAGGGCTGAGTTTGGGGGGGATTCCCTTCTTTTGGGGCGGATTTGGGGGGATCCCCTTTCTTTTAGGGTGGATTTGGGGTATCCTCCTTATTTTAGGGCAGATTTGGGGGGATTTCCTTTCTTTTAGGGCCGATTTTGGGGGGATTCCCTTCTTTTAGGGCGGATTTGGGGGGGATCCCCCACCTTTTAGGGCGGATTTGGGGGGGATCCCCCAACTTTTAGGGCGAATTTTGGGGAGCCCTCTTATTTTAGGGCCGATTTGGGGGATTCGTCTTCTTTTATGTCCGATTTGGGGTATCCCTCACCTTTTAGGGGGGATTTGGGGGAATTCCCCTTCTTTTAGGGCAGATTTTGGGGGCTCACCCACCTTTGGGGGGATCCCCCCACCTTTTAGGGCGGATTGGCGGATTTTGAGGGATCCCCCACCTTTGTGGGGATTCCCCCACCTTTTAGGGCGGATTTGGGGGGATCCTCCTTCTTTTAGGGCCGATTTGGGGGTGCTGGCAGTGACTCGGATGGGGCTGATGGGAATCCCTCTTCTTTTAGGGCGAATTTTGGGGGGATCTCCCTTTTTTTAGGCCGAATTTTGGGGGGATCCTCCTTCTTTTAGGGTGGATCTGGAGGATCCCCCACCTTTGGGGGGATTCTCCCACCTTTTCGGCCTAATTTTGGGGATATCCTCCTTCTTTTAGGGCGGATCTGGGGGGCATTCCCCCACCTTTTAGGCCGAATTTTGGGAGGATCCTCCTTCTTTTAGGGCGGATCTGGGGATTCCCCCACCTTTTCGGCCGAATTTTGGGGGGATCTCCCTTCTTTTAGGGCCGATTTTGGGGTGCTGGCAGTGACTCGGATGAGGGTGGTTGGAATCCCCCACCTTTGGGCGGATCCCCCACCTTTTAGGCCGAATTTTGGGAGGATCCCCCACCTTTTAGGGCGGATCTGGGGGATCCCCCACCTTTTCGGCCGAATTTTGGGAGGATCCTCCTTCTTTTAGGGCGGATCTGGGGATTCCCCCACCTTTTAGGGCGGATTTTGGGAGGATCTCCCTTCTTTTCGGCCGAATTTTGGGGGGATCTCCCTTCTTTTCGGGCCAATTTGGGGGTGCTGGCAGTGACTCGGATGAGGGTGGTGGGGATCCCCCACCTTTGGGCGGATCCCCCACCTTTTAAGTCGTATTTGGGGGGATCCCCCACCTTTTCTGCCCAATTTTGGGGGGATCCCCCACCTTTTAGGCCGAATTTTGGGGGGATCCCCCCACATTTTAGGTCGAATTTTGGGGGATCCCCCACCTTTTAGGGCGGATTTCAGGGGGATCCCCCACCTTTTAGGCCGAATTTTGGGGGGATCCCCCACTTTTTAGGGCGGATTTCGGGGGATCTCCCTTCTTTTAGGCCGAATTTTGGGGGGATCCCCCACCTTTTAGGCCGAATTTCGGGGGGATCCCCCACCTTTTCTGCCCAATTTTGGGGGTGCCGGCCTAGCCCGAGCCGCCCCGCCAAGTCTCCCCAACCCAGGCAGGACACGAGCGATGACAATTCCCTCCCCGCGCTACTCCAACCCAAATTTTCCAGGTCCATGCCGCAGAGCGCGCTGGTGAAAAACTCCAACTCCTCCTCGGACACACCCAGGGGACTCTCCACAACCTCGGGGGACAATCCCTGCGACATCTCCACGCGCGGCTCACCCTCCACCAACCCCAGGGGGCTCGACCCCGGCCCGACCCGACCCTCCCCAAACCCGGGGGTCCCCTGGGGCTCCTCCGCGGGGGTCGCTGCCTTCCTCCGTGCCGGGGGTGACGATGTCCGCCGTCGCGGTGTTGCTCTGTCGCTTGTGTTTCATGCGGCGATTCTGGAACCACACCTTGACCTGGCGCTCGCTCAGCCTCAGCAGCGCCGCGATCTCCACTCGCCGAGGGCGGCACAGGTATTTGTTGAAGTGGAATTCTTTCTCCAGCTCCAGGAGTTGCGTGTTGGTGTAAGCCGTGCGGAGCCTTCGCGAACTGCCGTCCGTCAGCCCCGGAGGGTCTGGAAGACAAAGGGGATGGGGGAAATTGTCACCGGAGGTGTCACCTCGTGTCCTGGGGTGGCATAATGGTATTTTGTATTCCCTATGGTTTGTATACTTGAGCAGAAATATGGTCCTGGAGCTTTAACTGTGTCACGCAGCCGAGAGAAAAGCTCTGCCCTCTCGGGATGTTTTGAAACTTTTTCCCCTGCTCTCCTACAGGGGAGTGAGAAGGAGGAAGGGACACTGGTTTTTTTTGGGTTTTTTTTTCCCTCAGCCAGTTGCTGCTGCTGGTTGCTGGTGCTACTGGTGTGGCTGCTGCTTGGGTTTTCCTTTTTCTTTCTTTTCCCCCGGGATTTTTTTTTTTTTTTTCCCTCTCATCGTTTTTGGATCCTTTTCTTCGACTTTGCTTTCTCATCCGAGAACCTGAGGAGCCCCGGAGGACAGCGGACGAGAATTGTCCAGGGAGGAACACCACCCAACCCCTCCGGGGACCCCGGAAAGGGAAGCTACGCCTGAGGAAAAGGACACTAAAGTTCATCAGCTGTTTATTCAGGTTTAATGACCCTTTTTTCCCTTTCCCCTTCCACTGTGTGGCCTGTTAATTAAACAGTTCTTCCCACTTTAGGCTGAGATATTCTGTTAATTAAACAGTTTTTCCCAGTTTAGGCTGAGATATTCTGTTAATTAAACAGTTCTTCCCACTTTAGGCTGAGATATTCTGTTAACTAAACAGTTTTTCCCTCTTTAGGCTGAGATATTCTGTTAATCAAACAGTTTTTCCCACTTTAGGCTGAGATATTCTGTTGTTCTGAGGGGAAGAGGTGCCAGAAACCTTTTTGGGGGAGGCACCTGTTCAGAGCACTTTCCACCTAGGAAATTTGTCTCTAATCCGAGACAAAATTCGGCGCCCAACGTGGGGCTCGAACCCACGACCCTGAGATTAAGAGTCTCATGTTCTGCCGACTGAACACCACCCAACCCCTCCGGGGACCCCGGAAAGGGAAGCTACGCCTGAGGAAAAGGACACTAAAGTTCATCAGCTCTTTGTTCAGGTTTAATGACCCTTTTTTCCCTTTCCCCTTCCACTGTGTGGCCTGTTAATTAAACAGTTCTTCCCACTTTAGGCTGAGATATTCTGTTAATTAAACAGTTTTTCCCTCTTTAGGCTGAGATATTCTGTTAATTAAACAGTTTTTCCCTCTTTAGGCTGAGATATTCTGTTAATCAAACAGTTTTTCCCACTTTAGGCTGAGATATTCTGTTAACTAAACAGTTTTTCCCACTTTAGGCTGGGATATTCTGTTAATTAAACAGTTTTTCCCACTTTAGGCTGACATATTCTGTTAATCAAACAGTTTTTCCCACTTTAGGCTGAGATATTCTGTTAACTAAACAGTTTTTCCCACTTTAGGCTGAGATATTCTGTTAATTAAACAGTTTTTCCCACTTTAGGCTGACATATTCTGTTAATCAAACAGTTTTTCCCACTTTAGGCTGAGATATTCTGTTAACTAAACAGTTTTTCCCACTTTAGGCTGAGATATTCTGTTAATTAAACAGTTTTTCCCACTTTAGGCTGACATATTCTGTTAATCAAACAGTTTTTCCCACTTTAGGCTGAGATATTCTGTTAACTAAACAGTTTTCCCACTTTAGGCTGAGATATTCTGTTAATTAAACAGTTTTTCCCACTTTAGGCTGAGATATTCTGTTAATTAAACAGTTTTTCCCACTTTAGGCTGAGATATTCTGTTAATCAAACAGTTTTTCCCACTTTAGGCTGAGATATTCTGTTAATTAAACAGTTTTTCCCTCTTTAGGCTGAGATATTCTGTTAACTAAACAGTTTTTCCCTCTTTAGGCTGAGATATTCTGTTAACTAAACAGTTTTGCCCAGTTTAGGCTGAGATATTCTGTTCATTAAACAGTTTTTCCCACTTTAGGCTGGGATATTCTGTTAATCAAACAGTTTTTCCCTCTTTAGGCTGAGATATTCTGTTAATCAAACAGTTTTTCCACTTTACGCTGGGATATTCTGTTGTTGTGAGGGGAAGAGGTGCCAGAAACCTTTTTGGGGGAGGCACCTGTTCAGAGCACTTTCCACCTAGGATATTTGTCTCTAATCCGAGACAAAATTCGGCGCCCAACGTGGGGCTCGAACCCACGACCCTGAGATGAAGAGTCTCATGTTCTACCGACTGAACACCACCCAACCCCTCCGGGGACCCCGGAAAGGGAAGCTACGCCTGAGGAAAAGGACACTAAAGTTCATCAGCTGTTTATTCAGGTTTAATGACCCTTTTTTCCCTTTCCCCTTCCACTGTGTGGCCTGTTAATTAAACAGTTCTTCCCACTTTAGCCTGAAATATTCTGTTAATTAAACAGTTTTTCCCACTTTAGGCTGAGATATTCTGTCAATTAAACAGTTTTTCCCTCTTTAGGCTGAGATATTCTGTTAACTAAACAGTTTTTCCCACTTTAGGCTGAGATATTCTGTTAATTAAACAGTTTTTCCCTCTTTAGGCTGAGATATTCTGTTAATTAAACAGTTTTTCCCACTTTAGGCTGGGATATTCTGTTAATCAAACAGTTTTTCCCACTTTAGGCTGAGATATTCTGTTAACTAAACAGTTTTTCCCACTTTAGGCTGAGATATTCTGTTGTTCTGAGGGGAAGAGGTGCCAGAAACCTTTTTGGGGGAGGCACCTGTTCAGAGCACTTTCCACCTAGGAAATTTGTCTCTAATCCGAGACAAAATTCGGCGCCCAACGTGGGGCTCGAACCCACGACCCTGAGATTAAGAGTCTCATGTTCTGCCGACTGAACACCACCCAACCCCTCCGGGGACCCCGGAAAGGGAAGCTACGCCTGAGGAAAAGGACACTAAAGTTCATCAGCTCTTTGTTCAGGTTTAATGACCCTTTTTTCCCTTTCCCCTTCCACTGTGTGGCCTGTTAATTAAACAGTTCTTCCCACTTTAGGCTGAGATATTCTGTTAATTAAACAGTTTTTCCCTCTTTAGGCTGAGATATTCTGTTAATTAAACAGTTTTTCCCTCTTTAGGCTGAGATATTCTGTTAATCAAACAGTTTTTCCCACTTTAGGCTGAGATATTCTGTTAACTAAACAGTTTTTCCCACTTTAGGCTGGGATATTCTGTTAATTAAACAGTTTTTCCCACTTTAGGCTGACATATTCTGTTAATCAAACAGTTTTTCCCACTTTAGGCTGAGATATTCTGTTAACTAAACAGTTTTTCCCACTTTAGGCTGAGATATTCTGTTAATTAAACAGTTTTTCCCACTTTAGGCTGACATATTCTGTTAATCAAACAGTTTTTCCCACTTTAGGCTGAGATATTCTGTTAACTAAACAGTTTTTCCCACTTTAGGCTGAGATATTCTGTTAATTAAACAGTTTTTCCCACTTTAGGCTGACATATTCTGTTAATCAAACAGTTTTTCCCACTTTAGGCTGAGATATTCTGTTAACTAAACAGTTTTCCCACTTTAGGCTGAGATATTCTGTTAATTAAACAGTTTTTCCCACTTTAGGCTGAGATATTCTGTTAATTAAACAGTTTTTCCCACTTTAGGCTGAGATATTCTGTTAATCAAACAGTTTTTCCCACTTTAGGCTGAGATATTCTGTTAATTAAACAGTTTTTCCCTCTTTAGGCTGAGATATTCTGTTAACTAAACAGTTTTTCCCTCTTTAGGCTGAGATATTCTGTTAACTAAACAGTTTTGCCCAGTTTAGGCTGAGATATTCTGTTCATTAAACAGTTTTTCCCACTTTAGGCTGGGATATTCTGTTAATCAAACAGTTTTTCCCTCTTTAGGCTGAGATATTCTGTTAATCAAACAGTTTTTCCACTTTACGCTGGGATATTCTGTTGTTGTGAGGGGAAGAGGTGCCAGAAACCTTTTTGGGGGAGGCACCTGTTCAGAGCACTTTCCACCTAGGATATTTGTCTCTAATCCGAGACAAAATTCGGCGCCCAACGTGGGGCTCGAACCCACGACCCTGAGATGAAGAGTCTCATGTTCTACCGACTGAACACCACCCAACCCCTCCGGGGACCCCGGAAAGGGAAGCTACGCCTGAGGAAAAGGACACTAAAGTTCATCAGCTGTTTATTCAGGTTTAATGACCCTTTTTTCCCTTTCCCCTTCCACTGTGTGGCCTGTTAATTAAACAGTTCTTCCCACTTTAGCCTGAAATATTCTGTTAATTAAACAGTTTTTCCCACTTTAGGCTGAGATATTCTGTCAATTAAACAGTTTTTCCCTCTTTAGGCTGAGATATTCTGTTAACTAAACAGTTTTTCCCACTTTAGGCTGAGATATTCTGTTAATTAAACAGTTTTTCCCTCTTTAGGCTGAGATATTCTGTTAATTAAACAGTTTTTCCCACTTTAGGCTGGGATATTCTGTTAATCAAACAGTTTTTCCCACTTTAGGCTGAGATATTCTGTTAACTAAACAGTTTTTCCCACTTTAGGCTGAGATATTCTGTTGTTCTGAGGGGAAGAGGTGCCAGAAACCTTTTTGGGGGAGGCACCTGTTCAGAGCACTTTCCACCTAGGAAATTTGTCTCTAATCCGAGACAAAATTCGGCGCCCAACGTGGGGCTCGAACCCACGACCCTGAGATTAAGAGTCTCATGTTCTGCCGACTGAACACCACCCAACCCCTCCGGGGACCCCGGAAAGGGAAGCTACGCCTGAGGAAAAGGACACTAAAGTTCATCAGCTCTTTGTTCAGGTTTAATGACCCTTTTTTCCCTTTCCCCTTCCACTGTGTGGCCTGTTAATTAAACAGTTCTTCCCACTTTAGGCTGAGATATTCTGTTAATTAAACAGTTTTTCCCTCTTTAGGCTGAGATATTCTGTTAATTAAACAGTTTTTCCCTCTTTAGGCTGAGATATTCTGTTAATCAAACAGTTTTTCCCACTTTAGGCTGAGATATTCTGTTAACTAAACAGTTTTTCCCACTTTAGGCTGGGATATTCTGTTAATTAAACAGTTTTTCCCACTTTAGGCTGACATATTCTGTTAATCAAACAGTTTTTCCCACTTTAGGCTGAGATATTCTGTTAACTAAACAGTTTTTCCCACTTTAGGCTGAGATATTCTGTTAATTAAACAGTTTTTCCCACTTTAGGCTGACATATTCTGTTAATCAAACAGTTTTTCCCACTTTAGGCTGAGATATTCTGTTAACTAAACAGTTTTTCCCACTTTAGGCTGAGATATTCTGTTAATTAAACAGTTTTTCCCACTTTAGGCTGACATATTCTGTTAATCAAACAGTTTTTCCCACTTTAGGCTGAGATATTCTGTTAACTAAACAGTTTTCCCACTTTAGGCTGAGATATTCTGTTAATTAAACAGTTTTTCCCACTTTAGGCTGAGATATTCTGTTAATTAAACAGTTTTTCCCACTTTAGGCTGAGATATTCTGTTAATCAAACAGTTTTTCCCACTTTAGGCTGAGATATTCTGTTAATTAAACAGTTTTTCCCTCTTTAGGCTGAGATATTCTGTTAACTAAACAGTTTTTCCCTCTTTAGGCTGAGATATTCTGTTAACTAAACAGTTTTGCCCAGTTTAGGCTGAGATATTCTGTTCATTAAACAGTTTTTCCCACTTTAGGCTGGGATATTCTGTTAATCAAACAGTTTTTCCCTCTTTAGGCTGAGATATTCTGTTAATCAAACAGTTTTTCCACTTTACGCTGGGATATTCTGTTGTTGTGAGGGGAAGAGGTGCCAGAAACCTTTTTGGGGGAGGCACCTGTTCAGAGCACTTTCCACCTAGGATATTTGTCTCTAATCCGAGACAAAATTCGGCGCCCAACGTGGGGCTCGAACCCACGACCCTGAGATGAAGAGTCTCATGTTCTACCGACTGAACACCACCCAACCCCTCCGGGGACCCCGGAAAGGGAAGCTACGCCTGAGGAAAAGGACACTAAAGTTCATCAGCTGTTTATTCAGGTTTAATGACCCTTTTTTCCCTTTCCCCTTCCACTGTGTGGCCTGTTAATTAAACAGTTCTTCCCACTTTAGCCTGAAATATTCTGTTAATTAAACAGTTTTTCCCACTTTAGGCTGAGATATTCTGTCAATTAAACAGTTTTTCCCTCTTTAGGCTGAGATATTCTGTTAACTAAACAGTTTTTCCCACTTTAGGCTGAGATATTCTGTTAATTAAACAGTTTTTCCCTCTTTAGGCTGAGATATTCTGTTAATTAAACAGTTTTTCCCACTTTAGGCTGGGATATTCTGTTAATCAAACAGTTTTTCCCACTTTAGGCTGAGATATTCTGTTAACTAAACAGTTTTTCCCACTTTAGGCTGAGATATTCTGTTGTTCTGAGGGGAAGAGGTGCCAGAAACCTTTTTGGGGGAGGCACCTGTTCAGAGCACTTTCCACCTAGGAAATTTGTCTCTAATCCGAGACAAAATTCGGCGCCCAACGTGGGGCTCGAACCCACGACCCTGAGATGAAGAGTCTCACGCTCTACCGACTGAGCTAGCCGGGCCACCCCAGGACACCTCGCTGTCGCCTCGGCAGGGCCGGCCTGGGGGAATTTGGGTTAATTTAAATTTTTGCCGCTCTGGGGGAGGGTTGGGGATTGGCGCCGCTCGCTCTGCCTCGAGGAGGAGGAGGAGAGATTTTGGTGCCTGAGCTTGGCGGATAAAGAGAATTTCAAAATCCAACCATTCCTTCCTTCCTTCCTTCCTTCCTTCCTTCCTTCCTTCCTTCCTTCCTTCCTTCCTTCCTTCCTTCCTTCCTTCCTTCCTTCCTTCCTTCCTTCCCTTCTTTCTTTATTTATTTTTTCTTTTTAAAAGCTCTTTCTTTCAAAATCCAACCATTCCTTCCTTCCCTTTTTTATTCTTTTTCTCTTTTTAAAAAGCTCTTTCTTTCAAAATCGAACCATTCCTTCCTCCCCTTTTTTATTTATTTATTTTTTCTTTTTAAAAGCTCTTTCTTTCAAAATCGAACCATTCCTTCCTCCCCTTTTTTATTTATTTATTTTTTCCTTTTTAAAAGCTCTTTCTTTCAAAATCGAACCATTCCTTCCTTCCCTTTTTTATTTATTTATTTTTTCTTTTTTAAAAGCTCTTTCTTTCAAAATCAAACCATTCCTTCCTTCCCTTTTAAATTTTTTTTTCTCTTTTTAAAGCTCTTTCTTTCAAAATCGAACCATTCCTTCCTTCCCCTTTTTTATTTTTTTTTCTTTTTTTAAAGCTCTTTCTTTCAAAATCAAACCATTCCTTCCTTCCCTCATTTTTTTATTTTCTTTTTAAAAAGCTCTTTCTTTTAAAGGGAATTTCAAAATCCAACCATTCCTTCCTTACCCCCCCACCCTTCTGTTTTTTAACTTCTTTCTTTTAAAGAGAATTTCAAAATCGAACCATTGCTTCCTTCCTTCCTTCCTTCCTTCCCTTTTTTTTTTTTAATTTTCTTTTTTAAAAGCTCTTTCTTCTACAGGGAATTTCAAAATCGAACCATTCCTTCCTTCCCTTATTTTTTTTTCCTTTTTAGAAACCTCTTTCTTCTACAGGGAATTTCGAATTCGAACCATTCCTTTCTTCCTTTTTTTCCCCCTTTTTTTTTTCTTTTTTTAAAGCTCTTTCCCACTACTTCGATTTAATTTTTCCTCTTTTTTCCGCCCAATGAGCTCCTCTGTCCTTCTCCCTCCCGAGCCTTCACCCGAGCCGCGCCAGGAAAATCCCGGAGCGGGGAATTGTTCCTCCAATCCTTTATCCCGAGGGAAAGAGGCTGTTCCTTTTTTGGGGGGGGCTCGGGGAGGATTTGGGGGCTCAATAATTTGATTTTTCACCATCTGAGAGCTCAGACCTCGCGGTTGGCAGCCCCCGCCTCCCCCACCCATTTTTTCCCCCACTCCGCACTTCTTTGGGGTTTTGTTCTTCCCTTTTTCCTTTTTTTTTTCCTTTAAAAAAAGAATTTCCCGTAGGCTGTAAAAAAAAAAAAAAAACCGCAGGGAGGCAGAGAAATCCGAGCAAACTGAGCCGCGACCCAACCGCGAAATCCTCCCAAAAAAATATTCCCTTTCTCCCAAATCCTCCCCAAAAAATATTCCCCTCCCCCAAAATATTCCCCTTCTCCCAAATCATCCCAAAAAAAATTCCTCTTCTCCCAAATCCCCCCAAAAATATTCTTCTTCTCCCAAATAAAAAAAAAAATATTCCTCTTCTCCCAAATCATCCCAAAATATTCCTCTTCCCCCAAATCCTCCCAAAAGAATATTCCTCTTCTCCCAAATCCTCCCAAAAATATTCCTCTTCTCCCAAATCCTCCCAGAAAAATATTCCCCTGCTCCCAAATCCCCCCAAAGTATTCCCCTCCCCCAAAATATTTCCCTTCCCCCAAATCCCCCCCAAAAAATATTCCCCTTCTCCCAACCCCCCCCAAAATATTCCTCTTCTCCCAAATCATCCCAAAAAAATATTCCTCTTCTCCCAAATCATCCCAAAAAAATATTCCTCTTCTCCCAAATCATCTCTAAATATTCCTCTTCTCCCAAATCCCCCAAAAATATTCCCCTTCCCCCAAATCCCCCCCAAATATTCCTCTTCTCCAAATCCCCCCCAAAATATTCCCTTTCTCACAAATCATCCCCAAAAAAATTCCCCTTCTCCCAAATCATCCCAAAATATTCCTCTTCTCCCAATCCCCCCAAAATATTCCCCTCCCCCCAAATCCCCCCAAAATATTCCCCTTCTCACAAATCATCCCAAAAAAATATTCCTCTTCTCCCAAATCCTCCCAAAAAAATATTCCCTTTCTCCCAACCCCCCCAAAATATTCCTCTTCTCCCAAATCATCCCAAAATATTCCTCTTCTCCCAAATCCTCGCAAAAAAAATTCCTCTTCTCGCAACCCCCCCAAAACATTCCCTTTCCCCCAATCCCCCCAAAAATATTCCCCTTCTCCCAAATCCTCCCAAAAAAATATTCCTCTTCTCCCAAATCCCCCAAAATATTCCCCTCCCCCAAAATATTCCCCTTCTCCCAAATCCCCCCCAAAATATTCCTCTACTCCCAAATCATCCCAAAATATTCCAATCCCCCCAAAATATTCCCTTTCTCACAAATCATCCCAAAAAAATATTCCCCTTCTCCCAAATCCCCCCCAAAAAATATTCCCCTTCTCCCAAATCCCCCCAAAATATTCCCCTTCTCCCAAATCCCCCAAAATATTCCCCTCCCCCAAAATATTCCCCTTCTCCCAATCCCCCCAAAATATTCCCCTTCTCCCAAACCCCCGAAAAAATATTCCCCTTCTCCCAAATCCTCCCCAAAAAATATTCCTCTTATCCCAATCCTCCCCAAAATATTCCCTTCTCCCGTCTCAGAAATTGCGGCGATTTGTTCTTTTTTATTCTCGGGGGGAATATTTAAGTTCCGGGGGAGCCTTTTTGGGGCTCGGCGCTGGGGCAGGGCAGTTTTGGGGGGCGAGGCCAGGAGGATTTTTAACCCTTAAATTCACCCCCGAGCCCCCCCCGGAGCTCCCCGCGGGACCAACCTGCGGCAGGAACCTGCACCGAGGAAGAGGAAGGCGGCGAGGAAGAGGACGGAGCCTGGGAGGATTTTTTGGCTGATTTTTTCTCCTTCATCCACGGGAATTCCACCGCAGAAGGGCCGGGCCGGGCCGGGGGCTGAGGCAGAGCGTGAGATATTTTTTTTTGGCTCCTCGTTCTCTCCCGACCGCCGGAACAAGGATTGAGGCTTTGGAGGAGGCTTTGCTCAAAAGGAGGAGGAATTAACGTCGAGTCCTTGATTGATGAAGTTTGAAATGTCTCCAGGACAGCGGGGAGAGACGTCAGGCACTCGGCGAGCGAAGGCTGGCTGTTTATAAACCCCATCTCCCTCTCAAATTCAAAATTCATGGCTTTTCCAGGGTTTAAAGAGCGGGAGGGAGCGGGGGGGAGAGGGAGGAGGAGGAGGAGGAGGAGGAGGAGGAGGAGGAGGAGGGGGAGAGGAATCGGAGGTTTTGATGGTGGCGGAGCTCGGGTTTTTTATAATTGTTAGATCGGCGATCGCGGAGGGGCGGAGGGGACCGCGCTCGGCTAAACTCGAGGCGAAATCGCAGCCAATTCTTCGTCACGTGGGCGGCCCCGGCCAATGGCAGGCGGGGCCTGGTGGGAACAGAAAGCGTTATTTTCTTTAATTGATTTGGGAAAAGAAAAAAAAAAAAAGAGGGGGGAGGGTGGAAGGAGAGAGAGAGGAACCCCGGAAAACGCACGGGCGGCACTCGGCACCGCCCTGGTGTCACTGTCGCTCCTCGGCTGTGGGGGGTGGCAGGGAGGTGTGGCGTGTCCTGCGTGTCCTGGTGCTGCCTGTCCTATCTGTCCTGCCTGTCCTGTCTGTCCCTGCCTGTGCTTCTTGTCCTGCGTGTCCTGGTGCTGCCTGTCCTGCGTGTCCTGCGTGTCCTGCGTGTGCTCCTTGTCCTGTGTGTCCTGGTGCTGCCTGTCCTGTCTGTCCTGCCTGTCCTTCCTGTCCTGCCTGTCCTTCCTGTCCTGCCTGTCCCTGCCTGTCCTGTCTGTCCCTGCCTGTCCTGTCTGTCCCTGCCTGTCCTGTCTGTCCCTGCCTGTCCTTCCTGTCCTGTCTGTCCCTGCCTGTGCTCCTTGTCCTGCGTGTCCTGGTGCTGCCTGTCCTGCGTGTCCTTCCTGTCCTGTCTGTCCCTGCCTGTGCTCCTTGTCCTGCGTGTCCTGGTGCTGCCTGTCCTGTCTGTCCTGTCTGTCCCTGCCTGTGCTTCTTGTCCTGCCTGTCCTGGTGCTGCCTGTCCTGCTTGTCCTTTCTGTCCTGCCCATCCTGCCTGTCCTTCCTGTCCTGCCTGTCCTGCCTGTCCTGTCTGTCCCTGCCTGATCTGCGTGTCCTGGTGCTGCCTGTCCTGCCTGTCCTTGCCTGTGCTTTTGGTCCTGCCTGTCCCTGCCTGTCCCGGTGCTGCCTGTCCTTCCTCTCCTGCCTCTCCTGCCTTCCCTGTCTGATGCTCCTTGTCCTGCCTGACGTTTTCTGTCCTGCCTGTCCTGCCTTCTGTCTGTCCTGCATGTCCTGCCTGTCCCTGCCCATCCTGCCTGTCCTTCCTCTCCTTCCTCTCCTGCCTGATGCTCCTTGTCCTGCCCATCCTGCCTGTCCTGCCTGGTGTTTCCTATCCTGCCTGTCTTCCCCGTCCTTTCTGTCCTGCCTGTCCTTCCTGTCCTGCCTGTGCTCCTTTCCCTGCATTCCCTGCCTGTCCTGCCTGTGCTTCCTGTCCTCCCTGTCCTGTCTGATGCTCCCTGTCCTCCCTGCTGCCTGTCCTGCCTGTCCTGTCTGATGTTCCCTGATGTTCCTCCCTGTCCTCCCTGATGCTCCTTGACCTTCCTGTCCTTCCTGCCCTGCCTGTGCTTCCTTCCTGCCGTTCCCGACGCTCCTTATCCTGCCTGACGCTCCTTGTCCTGCCTGTCCTGTCTGTCCTTTCTGTCCTGCCTGTCCTTCCTGTCCCTGCCTGTCCTGCCTGTCCCTGCCTGTCCTGTCTGTCCCTGCCTGTCCTTCCTGTCCTTCCTGTCCCTGCCTGTCCTTCCTGTCCTGCCTGTCCTGTCTCCCCTACCTGTCCTGTCTGTCCCTGCCTGTCCTGTCTGTCCCTCTCTGTCCTGTCTGTGCTTCTTTCTCAGCCTGTCCTGCCTGATACTCCCTGTCCTTCCTGCCCTTCCCGATGTTCCGTCCTTCCTGCCCTTCCCGATGCTCCCTGTCCTGCCTCTCCTGCCTGCCCTGCCTGTCCTTCCTGTGTTTCCTGGTGCTCCTCGTCCTTCCTGATGTTCCATGTCCTGCCTGCCCTGCCTGTCCTTCCTGATGTTCCCTGTCCTTCCTGCCCTTCCCGATGCTCCCTGTCCTGCCTGCTCTGCCTGTGCTTTTGGCCCTGCCCACGTTTCTCGCCCTTCCTCTCCTTCCCGATGTTCCCATTCCTGCTTTCCCTTCCTCTCCTGCCCGTGCCCCCTGTCCTTCTTCTCCTTCCAGAAATTCCCGTTCTCACCTTCCTGCCTTCCTGCCCATCTCACCTCCGCTGCCCTTTTTCTCCTTCCAGAAATTCCCATTCCTGCCTTCCCTTCCTGCCCTTCCTGACTCTCCCATTCCTCCTTTCTCTTCCCCTCCTACCAGAAATTCCCATTCCCACTTTCCTGCCCATCTCACCTCCGCTGCCCTTCCTCTCCTTCCAGAAATTCCCATTCCTCCTTTCCCTTCCTGCCCTTCCTGACGCTCCCATTCCTGCTTTCTCTTCCCCTCCTTCCAGAAATTCCCATTCCTGCCTTCCCTTCCTGCCCTTCCTGACACTCCCATTCCTGCTTTCCCTGCCCCTCCTTCCAGAAATTCCCATTCCTGCTTTCCCTTCCTCTCCTTCCCGTGCCCCCTGTCCTTCTTCTCCTTCCAGAAATTCCCGTTCCCACCTTCCTGCCTTCCTGCCCATCCCACCTCCGCTGCCCTTCCTCTCCTTCCAGAAATTCCCATTCCTGCCTTCCCTTCCTGCCCTTCCTGACACTCCCATTCCTGCTTTCCCTGCCCCTCCTTCCAGAAATTCCCATTCCTGCTTTCCCTGCCTCTCCTGCCCGTGGCCCCTGCCCTTCCTCTCCTTCCAGAAATTCCCGTTCCTCCTTTCCTTTCCTGCCCTTCCTGACTCTCCCATTCCTCCTTTCTCTTCCCCTCCTTCCAGAAATTCCCATTCCCACTTTCCTGCCCATCCCACCTCCGCTGCCCTTCCTCTCCTTCCAGAAATTCCCATTCCTCCTTTCCCATCCTGCCCTTCCTGACACTCCCATTCCTGCTTTCTCTTGCCCTCCTTCCAGAAATTCCCGTTCCCACTTTCCTGTCCGTCCCACGTCCTTCCCTCCCTTCCCGCTCCAGGTGCCTCCAGCCGAGCTTCCCAAATTTCCCAAATTTTCTCCCAGGGTGAGAACCAACTGTGGGAAAAACGGAATTTTTCCCCTCTCCTCTCCCGGCAATTCCCAGATTTCCCATCCCCAGGGTGAGAACCAACTGTGAGAAAAGTGGAATTATTTTTCCCCTCTCCTCTCCCAAATTTCCCATCCCCAGGGTGAGAATCAACTGTGAGGAAAGTGGAATTTTTTTCCCCTCTCCCATCCCAGATTTCCCATCCCCAGGGTGAGAACCAACTGTGAGAAAAGTGAATTTTTTCCCCTTCTCCTCTCCCGAGCATTCCCACACTTCCCAATCCCAGGGTGAGAACCAACTGTGGGAAAAGCGAATTCTTTTTTTCCCCTCTCCTCTCCCAGATTTCCCATCCCCAGGGTGAGAACCAACTGTGAGAAAAGTGGAATTATTTTTCCCCTCTCCTCTCCCAAATTTCCCATCCCCAGGGTGTGAATCAACTGTGGGAAAAGTGGAATTTTTTTTCCCCTCTCCTCTCCCAAACTTCCCAATCCCAGGGTGAGAATCAACTGTGAGAAAAGTGGAATTTTTTTCCCCTCTCCCATCCCAGATTTCCCAGTCCCTGGGTGAGAACCAACTGTGGGAAATGTGGAATTTTTCCCCTCTCCTCCCCTCTCCCGAACATTCCCAAACTTCCCAATCCCAGGGTGAGAACCAACTGTGGGAAAAGCGAATTTTTTTCCCTCTCCCGAGCATTCCCAGATTTCCCATTCCCAGGGTGAGAACCAACTGTGGGAAAAATGGATTTTTTTTCTCCTCTCCTCTCCCAGCCATTCCCAGATTTCCCATCCCCAGGGTGAGAACCAACTGTGAGGAAAGTGGAATTATTTTTCCCCTCTCCTATCCCACATTTCCCAGTCCCTGGGTGAGAACCAACTGTGGGAAAAGTGAATTTTTTCCCCTTCTCCTCTCCCGAGCATTCCCACACTTCCCAATCCCAGGGTGAGAACCAACTGTGGGAAAAGCGAATTCTTTTTTTCCCCTCTCCTCTCCCAGATTTCCCATCCCCAGGGTGAGAACCAACTGTGAGAAAAGTGGAATTATTTTTCCCCTCTCCTCTCCCAAATTTCCCATCCCCAGGGTGTGAATCAACTGTGGGAAAAGTGGAATTTTTTTTCCCCTCTCCTCTCCCAAACTTCCCAATCCCAGGGTGAGAATCAACTGTGAGAAAAGTGGAATTTTTTTCCCCTCTCCCATCCCAGATTTCCCAGTCCCTGGGTGAGAACCAACTGTGGGAAATGTGGAATTTTTCCCCTCTCCTCCCCTCTCCCGAACATTCCCAAACTTCCCAATCCCAGGGTGAGAACCAACTGTGGGAAAAGCGAATTTTTTTCCCTCTCCCGAGCATTCCCAGATTTCCCATTCCCAGGGTGAGAACCAACTGTGGGAAAAATGGATTTTTTTTCTCCTCTCCTCTCCCAGCCATTCCCAGATTTCCCATCCCCAGGGTGAGAACCAACTGTGAGGAAAGTGGAATTATTTTTCCCCTCTCCTATCCCACATTTCCCAGTCCCTGGGTGAGAACCAACTGTGGGAAAAGTGAATTTTTTCCCCTTCTCCTCTCCCGAGCATTCCCACACTTCCCAATCCCAGGGTGAGAACCAACTGTGGGAAAAGCGAATTTTTTCCCCCTCTCCTCTCCCAGATTTCCCAATCGCAGGGTGAGAACCAACTGTGAGAAAAGTGGAATTATTTTTCCCCTCTCCTCTCCCAAATTTCCCATCCCCAGGGTGAGAATCAACTGTGGGAAAAGTGGAATTTTTTTTCCCCTCTCCTCTCCCAAACTTCCCAATCCCAGGGTGAGAACCAACTGTGAGAAAAGTGGAATTATTTTTCCCCTCTCCTATCTCAGATTTCCCAGTCCCTGGGTGAGAACCAACTGTGGGAAATGTGGAATTTTTCCCCTCTCCTCCCCTCTCCCGAACATTCCCAAATTTCCCAATCCCAGGGTGAGAACCAACTGTGGGAAAAGCGAATTCTTTTTTTCCCTCTCCTGAATATTCCCAAATTTCCCATCCCCAGGGTGAGAACCAACTGTGGGAAAAGCGATTTTTTTTCCCTCTCCCGAGCATTCCCAGCAGGATCGCGGCTCCTGTTTCCACCTCACCCCTTTCTCTCAGCCCCGCCAGGGTTTGATTTTTGGGCTGGGTGGAGCACTCAGGAAATCAGGAGAGCTTTTTAAGCCGAGTTTAGCTAGACCGGGGCGCGATTTTCCGGTTTAAATTACATTTTAAAACCACCCTAATCCTTCTCCTTCCCAAGCCAGGCTTAATGGACTTTTTGCACTTTCCTTAAAGGCCAAAAGCATTTTAAGGTCACGGATATCTTTAAAATCACATTTCTTCCTTCCCATCTTTTTTTTTTTTTTTTCTCCTCTCCAATAAGCAGCGCCACTTCCAGAGTTTACAAAATAAATAAATAAAATGAAAAGTCATTTCCCAAGTTTTTTTTTTTCTTTTTTTTTTTCTTTCCCCTCTTTAAAGTGCCCCCGGGGTCCACACGACGCGAAAAGAAGAGAGAAATCATCAATCTTTTCCTCCAAAGACTTTTTGACAGCTCGGCCTGGCTCACCCAGCAAAGAAATTCTGTTTTTTCCCCTCAACCCAGCGGAAGATTTCTCAACTTCAATCGCGGAGAAAATCAAAATTTCGAGGAGAGGGAGAGAAATAAAAATTAATCCGCCTGGAGGGGAATGGGAAAAGAGCTTTTTTCGAGCTCCAGTTCTCCCAGTTTGCGGCCGGGAGGGACTGGGGGCTCCATCCATTCACGCGGGGACAGTCCTGGAAACTTTTGTCACCTCAGGCATCTGTGTGGGTGGGGAGGCTCCGCGAGGGGCGAGGAATAAAATCTGAAGCTCATTTAGCCGAGGGGTGAAGAAAACAATCGGCGTAATTAAAAAAACGCCAAGCGCAAGGCGAATTTCCCCTGAATATTTTGTGAATTTTCCCCGCAAAATGAACAAAAATCTGTTTTATCTCCTCAGATCGGTGATAAAAAATTGAAATAATTTGGGTTTGCCGTCGTTGGTTGAAGTTGGGGTTTGGGGTTTTTTGAGTTTGAGGTTTTTTTTGTTTTTTTTTTGAGGGATGGGATGGAGGGAAAGGATTTGGGATGAGAAATTCTTCCCCGGAGGTCCCGAAAGTCACCGCTGCTTTTTGATCGCGGTTTGAGTTGAGAGGGGAAAGAAAAATTAAAAAAAGGGGAAATGAAAAGGGGGAAAAATTAGAAAAGTGGGAAAATTAAAAGAGGGGAAGATTAAAGGAGGGGGAAATGAAAGGAGGGAAAAAGAAAAAGAGATGGAAAAATGAAAAGAGGAGAAAAAGGAAAAGAGGGAAAAATTAAAAGGGGGAAAAAGTTAAAAGAGGGGGGAAATTAAAGGAGGGGGAAATTAAAGGAGGGGGAAATGAACGGTGGAAAAATTAAAAGAGGGGGAAATTAAAAGAGAAAAAAGTGAAAAGAGAGGGAAAAATGAAAAGGGGGGAAATGAGAAGAGGGGGAAATTAAAGGAGGGGGAAATTAAAAGAGAGAAAAATGGAAAGAGGGGAGAAATTAAAGGAGGGGGAAATTAAAAGAGGGGAAAAATTAAAAGGGAGGGGAAATGAAAAGAGAGGGAGAAGTGAAAATGGAGGGAGAAATGAAAAGAGGGAAAAATGAAAAGAGAGGGGAAAATTGAGAGAGAGAAAAATGAAAAGAGGGAAAAATGAAAAGAGAGGGAAAAATTAAGAGAGAGAAAAATGAAAAGAAGAGAAATGAAAGGAGGGGAAAAATGAAAAGAGGGGAAAATGCAGAGAGGGGGGAAAGGAAGAGAGGAAAAAGTAAAGAACCTCTTGGAGTAATTGGGATTTTTTTTTCCCCACGCATCACACGGAGGCACAAAAAATCTCCCAACTCCAGAGAAAAGGAAATCAAATGCCAGGAATAAATTCCTGAACGCCAGAAAAACACAGAAATATTCCCGAGCCCAGCCCGGCCCTGCTGCTTTAAATCCGCGGCTCCACCGAACCGCGGCCGAGAGGAAACAGAGGACGCGCCCCGGAATTGACTTTTTTTTTTTTCCCCCTTTTTTTCATGATTTTAAGCATTTCCTGGGAATTCCCCACACAACATGGCGCCAGGGGAAAAAAAAAAAAAAAAAAATCTGGGAATGGGAATGGGAGGAGGCGGAGAGGAATTCCAGCCCTCCGTCCCAAGCCGAGCCTCGCGCGGGGTTTGGGGTTTTGAATTATTGAGGGGAAAATTTAAATTATTGCGGGGAATTGGAAAGGTTCTTCCCCGATCTCGTTATTTATGGAATTCCGACTCCGAGGGTGGAATTGTTAACCCGAGAGGGATCGGAGCTCGGCCTCTTTCTCGTGAGGATTTTGTCCTTTGGGGTTTGTGAGGGCTGGGAGCGCAGGTGGATAAAATTCAGAATATAAAGGGGGAAAAATTTCAAATGTGAAGCGTAGAATGCGAAATGGAAAACGTAAAATGTAAAATGCGAAATGTGAAACGTGAAATGTAAAATGTGACATGTGAAATGTGAAATGTGAAATGTGAAATGTAAAATAGAAAATGTGAAACGTGAAATGTGAAATGTGAAATGTGAAATGTGAAAAGTAAAACGTAAAATGTAAAATGCGAAATGTGAAACGTGAAATGTAAAATGTGAAATGTGAAATGTGAAATGTGAAATGTAAAATAGAAAATGTGAAACGTGAAATGTGAAATGTGAAATGTGAAAAGTAAAATGTAAAATGCAAAATATAAATTATAAAATGCAAAATGTAAAATATGTAACGTAAAATAAAAGAATACAGAAATAGATAAGATATAGAAAATATAGAATAGAAAACCTAAAACTTAAAATAGAAAAGAGAAGAATAGCAGACAGAAAATACAGAATATAAAACCTAAAATACAGACTGTAAAACCCAAAATACAGAATATAAACCCCAAAATGTAAACCACAAAATATAAAATCCACGCTCTGCCCCCACAGCCTTTTTTGTCTTTTTCTGGGGTACCTTTTCCAGCTTTTCCACCTTTTTCCCGCGGGCCGCGATGAAAATCTCCCTCTCCTTCCCTCCCCTCCTCCTCCTCCTCAGCTTTTCGAGCCTTCCCAGCGCCATAAAACTTTTATTGCCTCTCGCTGCTGTAAAATAAGTTTTCTTAGGGCTTTAGAGCATAAAAAGCAAATTATTCACGCCGTTCTCCCATCTGCTTTCGCTGCTGGCCCGGGGTTGCTCTCACTTTTTTTTTTTTTCTCGCTGATGATGTAACATTCGCTGGTTTTTGGTTTTTTTTTTTTTTTTTCTCCTTTTAATGAAAATTTGGGATGCTCGGGTGGGCGTTCGCGTGTGGCCCACGCTCGGATTTTAGCAATAATTAAATTATTTCAGCCGTAATTAAATAATACGGGAATTATTGATTGAATTCCTCTTCGCTCCCCAAGTCCCCCGATGGAAATTCTGGGCCATTTTTAAAATTCTATTTTTTTTTTTCGCCCCATCTTTGTTTTTTCTTTTTTATTTTTTTTCCCGTGATTAATCCTTTTCCCTTTGTTTTCATTCCCTCTCCAATGGCAGCCCAGCCCCGGAGCCACGTGACCTCTCTTTGTGGACTCCCGAATTCCCAGGATTTCACCCCAAACCGAGGGAAACCCCAACTCCATCCTTTCTCTCTTCCCCTCCTTCCCGGAGCTTTTCCCACCCCCAAAAATCCTCACTTTTTCCCCTCAAAAAAACCAAAAAAAACCAAAACCCATGGCGGAGAGGACGAGAGATAAAACCGAGAACAGAAAAGTTTATTCGGGAATTGTTCACCAGACAACCCTCGAGGCGAGGAAAAGAAAAAAAAAAAAATGGAACTCCGGAAAGAACAAAGAAAGAGCTCCGAAGGAAGGAGGGGCGGGAGGGGAGGGATCCGCTAGGAAATTTTTTCTAATTCAGGACTAAACAATTACAGTCTGGTTCTGCTCTCATGCCTCCAGTAGAACTAATTACATTATTCATTAGTACCCAGGTAACATAAAACTACCGCTGCTCCCTAAATTACAAGAACTAAAATAACAATGACCGAAGGGGGGGGGGGGAGGGGAAACATTGTTGTTTTGTTGTTTTGTTTTGTTTTGTTTTTTAACAAGGAAATGTTAAAAAAAGTACATTTGGATTTATTTTTTTTTCCTGTTCCTGTGTCATTTTTTTGTTTTTGTTTTTTTTTTTTTTTTTTTAAAATCGCTTTTCCCTCATATAAATACATCGTATCGGGGAAAGGGGAGGATAAATAATACCAAAAAAAAAAAAAAAAAAAAAAGGAAAATATTTTCACCTGGCTATATAACCAATAAATATAATATGAATGTTCACCAGAACACACACCTAACTGAAGGGCGCCTCGACGGAGCTGAGAGCCCTTCAAAGTTACCTTTTTTTTTTTTTTTTTTCTTTTTTTAAAATTTTAATACCCATTATATGTAAACTCTAAGTGCAACAAAGATGTCCAGACAGGAAAGCATCAGCAAATCCCAGGGATCCGTTGGCTTCTGCTTCCGCGGGAGGACATTCCCTCTGTTTTCAAATACCCTGTTTTCACGAAAGCTCGAGAGAAGAGGAGGAAAGAAGCTTAGGACTTCTCCGATTGCTTTTTTTTCTGAGAAAAACGCCCCAAAAAAACCTCCCCCGAACGTCGGCAGAGGCGAAGGAAAGGAAATATTCAGACCTGTCAACTCTTTCTTCCTCTCTTTGGACTTTTTGGGGAAAAAAGGGGAATTTAGGCATTCCCAAAACCGATTTCCCCAACCCTCGGTGGTTCCTCAGACCTCTTTTATCCCAATTTTTTTGGGGAGTGTTGTTATTTTGGAGAGGGGGAGAAGATGGCGGCTCCCGGGGGCGTTGGCAGGTGTGAATATTTGCGGTTTTTGGGGTTTTACCTGGCGGGAAAGTGGATTTATCCTTTTTCCGGAGGAAAAGGATTCCCTTTGAAGGCTGGGGAGGAAGGCTCAGGTGGATCAGAGAAGGATTTGGAGGGGTGGGGAGGTTCCTGGCGGATCTCTTGGTTTTTGGGGGTGCGGAGACCCCAAAACTCAGCCGGTGGAGTCTTCTCCTCCCCAGGAATTATGGGTGGCTATCGGAAATGACGGATCCTGCCTCTCGAGCCCTGCTGGATTCCCACACAACCACCCCAGAACCGTTCGTGTCGAAACCTTCAGAGAAGGCCGAAAACGCTCGGATTTCGCTCCGAACAAACCCCAAAAACCCCGACCCCGGGGAGAAACCACCACCCCCCCAAAAAACCCTTCCCGCCCCTTCTCCCATCCCGACAGCCTCCCCTCTCACAGGTGGGTGAGCTTGGGCGCCTCTTGGATTCTGCCCTGAGAAGATCCGTGGTGCGACGAGAGCTCCGCGTACGTGGCGTGGCTCTCGCACGGTCCGTGGGGCTGGCCTGGGCCCACGCCACCGCCACCACCACCACCACCGTAGTCCACGGCGGCCTGGTGGTGTGGCAGGTGGTTGAGGCCGTAAAGGGACGAGGGGCCCGAGGCCGCCACGGAATCCACAAAGTTCCCTCCGACGTAGCCGGGGCTGCCCTGCATGGCCCCGTAGGCCGCGCCGTTGCCCTGAAGGACGTGAGGGTCGTACTCGGGGGGCGCGGCGGCCCCGTACTTCTGCTGGGAAGGGCAACCCTTCATGGGGGTCTGGTAGCCAGCGGTGGCCACGGCGTAGGCGTTCTGGTGCTGTTTCCCGAAGGCCGGCGGCGACGGCGCCTCGTAGCCTCCGCCCATGGGGTGCAAGGCGTTGAGAAACCCTGCCGAGGCCTGCATGGGCTGCGGGGGGCTCCCCGCCGGGGAGGGACCCCCGGAGGATGACCCCACGCCTTTGGATTTCTGATCCTTCTTGTACTTCATGCGGCGGTTCTGGAACCAGATCTTGATCTGGCGCTCGCTGAGGTTCAGCAGGTTGGCCATCTCCACGCGCCGCGGCCGGCACAGGTAGCGGTTGAAGTGGAATTCCTTCTCCAGCTCCACCAGCTGGGCGCTGGTGTAGGCCGTGCGCGCCCTCTTGGAGGCCGACGAGCCCGGGGGGCTTTTCTCGCTGCACGTTTCTTGCCGGGCCCCCGGAATGAAATAAAAGAGAATTACTTAAGGGGGCAGAAATTGAATGCGTCCGTTCTTAATAAATCCTTGCGGCAGGAGGCTGAGTTTGAAGCCCCCCCCCACAGCCCCCGCCTCCCCCAGCCCCTCCGCATTAGCCCGCACTCCATAATCGTGTCATTTATTAAGAGTTCTGTTCTCCAAAGCTGCCCCCTGCTTTATGAAAATTGGATCATGTCATGTACGAAAGGCTTTCCGGGGCCGTTTATTGAGGAGCCGATTATTGCCGGCAGATAATTTTAGAGAAAATAATGTTTGGCACGGAGGGAATCGCGGAGACGATTAATGCGAGCGCGGGGCAGGGTCGGGAGGGGATTTTTATGCACACGGAGTGTGTGCAAATCCAAAATTTGCCCCCTCGCTGACCTTTTTGAGAGATAAACACCATCAATTATATTTATGGAGGGCCAAGCGTGCGCCAGGAAGTTTACAGGAATGAATTCATCAGAATTGCGTTGTTTTCAGAATGATTTTTTTGGGGTTTTATCTGCTCAGGCTGGTGGGATGTGGGCGAGAAGATGAATATGGCAGTGCACCTGCTCGCTCTGCATGGGCAGGGAGGTGGGAAGGGACCAAATGGGATTTTAGCGGTGGATTGAGCGGCTGGGAGGGCATTTTCCCATATTTAAGGGAATTTTCCCATATTTGTGGGAATTTCCCCATATTTTTGTATGGACCCTGGCTGGGTCCAATCCTCTGGCTGGATTTCCCCATGGATTGAGCAGTTGGGAGCACATTCTCCCATATTTGTGGAATTTTTCCCATATTTTTGTCTGGACCTCAGCCAGGTCCAATCCCCTGGCAGGATTTCCCCATGGATTGAGCCATTGGGAGCACATTTTCCCATATTTAAGGGAATTTTCCCATATTTGGGTCCAGACCTCGGCCGGGTCCAACCCCTGGCTGGATTTCCCCATGGATTGAACAGTTGGGAGTGCATTTTCCCATATTTATGGGAATTTTCCCAAATTTGTGGGAATTTCCCATATTTTTGTCTGGACCTCGACTGGGTCCAACCCCTGGCTGGATTTCCCCATGGATTGAGTCATTGGGATGACATTTTCCCATACTTGCGGGAATTTTCCCATATTTTTGTCTGGACTTCGGCTGGGTCCAATCCCCTGGCAGGATTTCCCTGTGGATTGAGCCATTGGGAGCACATTTTCCTGTATTTGTGGGAATTTTCCCATATTTGTGTCCGGACCTCGGCCGGGTCCAACCCCTGGCAGGATTTCCCGATGGATTGAGTCATTAGGAGCACATTTTCCCACATTTGTGTGAATTTTCCCAGATTTTTGTATGGACCCTGGCTGGGTCCAATCCTCTGGCTGGATTTCCCCATGGATTGAGCAGTTGGGAGCACATTCTCACATATTTGTGGAAATTTTCCCATATTTTTTTCTGGTCCTTGCCTGGCTCCAGTCCCTGGCTGGATTTCCCCATGGACTGAGCAGTTGGGAGCACATTCTCCCATATTTGTGGGAATTTTCCCAAATTTGTGGGAATTTTCCCATATTTGTATCCAGACCTCGACCAGGTCCAACCCCCAGCTGGTTTTCCCCACGTATCAAGCCATTGGGAGCACATTTTCCCATATTTGTGGGAATTTTCCCATATTTGTGGGAATTTTCCCAAATTTGTGGGAATTTTCCCATATTTGTGTCCACCCAGCCGGACTTCTCCCAGGTCCAACCCCGTCTGGATTTCCCCGCGGTTGTGTTTAAAACAAACCCAACGTGCCCAGCCAGGGTTAGGGTTAGGGTTATGGTTAGGGTTAGCGTTAAGGTTAGGGTTATGGTTAGGGTTATGGTTAGGGTTAGGGCTATGGTTAGGGTTAGGGTTAAGATTATGTTTATGGTTAGGGTTAGGGTTAGGGTTAAGTTTATGGCTATGGTTATGGTTATGGTTAGGGTTATGGCTATGATTATGGTTAGCGTTAAGGTTAAGGTTAGGGTTAGGGCCAGGATTAATGCTATGCTTAAGGTTTGGGTTATGTCTATGGTTATGGTTAGGGTTAGGGTTAGGGTTAGCATTAGTGTTAAGGTTATGGTTAGGGTTAGGGTTAAGATTATGTTTATGGTTAGGGTTAGGATTAAGTTTATGGCTATGGTTATGGTTAGGGTTAAGGTTAGGGTTAGGATTAATGCTATGCTTAAAGTTTGGGTTATGTCTATGGTTAGCGTTAGGGTTAGGGTTAGCATTAGTGTTAAGGTTATGGTTAGGGTTAGGGTTAAGATTATGTTTATGGTTATGGTTAGGGTTAAGTTTATGGCTATGGTTATGGTTAGGGTTAGGGTTAAGGTTAGGGTTAGGGTTAGGATTAACGCTATGCTTAAGGCTTGGGTTATGTCTATGGTTATGGTTAGGGTTATGGTTAGGGTTTGCTTTAGGATTAACGTTAGTATTAGGCTTAATCTTAGGGCCCTGCCCATCTCCAGAATCCTCTCCAGCCTCTCCCCAGATCCTCTCCTCACCCCTTCACCTCTCCTCACCCCTTCACCTCTCCTCACCCCTTCACCTCCAAAACCAAACCTCTCCACCCAACGCCTCCGCCATTTTTCCATCAAATTCCCTCAGATGAGATACCTGCGCTGGGCGAGCCGTTCTTCTGCTTGGAATTCTGCCTCGACTCCTTCATCCAGGGGAAGATCTGCTTGGACAGTCCAGCGCTGGCGCCGAGGTTGGCCTTTCCGGGGGCACCTTTCCCACCCCCGGCCTGGCCATTTCCACCATTGCCTCCATTGCCCTCGGGTGACGCCGGCGGCTCCGGGGGCAAGCTGGGCCGCATGCAGCTCCCGTTGAGCTCTTTACCCTTCCCGTGCGCGGCGCCGGCGCTGCCGAGGGCCTGCAGGGAGCACGCGGACCTCTGGAAATCTTCCTCCGCGTGGGAAGAGGCCTGGAAGTGCTGCTGGGGAGCCTCGTAGGCGAAGCCATTGGCGCCGCCGTAGGAATAGCCCCCGAAGAGCGTGGAGCCGTCGTAGTACGTCGTCTTCTGCATCTCCTGGGCTCCCCGCCGGGGTTTTTCCGCCTATCGGGGTCTTGACACCCCTCTGGCAGAACATTGGCACCCCGAGGCCACGTGACGGCCTCTTCCCAGCTGTCTGGTGGGAGCTGACCTGAAAGGTTAGCAGAGAAGGCACAATAATAGTACCCGGCCCGGGAATCCATCTTGGGCCCTGAAAGGCCCCGTGACATGAATAGGGTCCCGCCGAACGGGGGGGGAACAGATGCTGCCGGCAGATTTCGCCCCGCGGAGGCTCGGCCGATGGGGCGGGGGGGAATTTGGGGGGATTTTGGGGTGGCCGTGCCTTTTTGTCCCCTCCCCGGGCTCTCTCGGCGCACGTGGGGTCACCTCCGCGCGTCCGTTTGTTCCGAATTTGGGAAACGCAGAAATTCCTGACCCAACGCGGCTGTTCCCGCGAGGGTTTGTGTCATTCACATCCAGGCCCCGATCGCACATCCGACCCCCAAATTGTGGCAAAAATAAGAGCGCGGAACGGAGAATTTCTCACCACAAGCACAAAACCAACCAAAGTCTCGCTATTTCTATTTAAACCACCCTGAGCCGCTCCCAAACCCTTCCACCGCCAGAAATTCAAAGTTTATTGCCAGGCCTCTGCCTGGTTTGGGGTTTTTTTTGGGCCAAAAATGGCAAAAATCGGAGTTTTTCCTCCAGGTAAAGCCATCCTGGCTCCCTGGGCTGTTTGCACAGGAGCTCCCAGCGCCTCTGGAATTCAGGGTGAGGATTCCCTGAGCAGATCCACCGATTCAAGAATGTGCTTCCCCTGCCCTGCTCCGACTTTCCCCAGCACAGGTTAAATTCTTTTTTTAAATCCCCTTTTTCCTGCCCGGTTTAGCGATCCTCATCCTCATCCCGGAGCCGCTGATTCCAAACCTGGCGGATTTGAGCTGCTGTTGTTAATTTTTTTTTTCCCCTCTCTCTCTCGGAAAACAAACACCTCACGAGGCCATTTGCTCCATTTTCCAGCGTTCCTCCCTCCCTCAATCCGAGCTCCAAAAGTCTAAAAAAAAAAAAAAAACCCAAGCCAAAGCTCAAAATCACAACATGAATCCTTAGTTTTTCCTTTCTCCCTCTCTGACATTTTTACAATTTTTCTTCGCCCCTTTCCTTTCTCTTTTGCTTTTCTCCGAGCTGAAACTTTCCCCTCCATAAAGGCGGGGCAGAAAACCCCCGAAAAAAAAAAAGGTAAAACCACCTCGATTTGGAAAAAAATCAGATTTAAAAAAGGCAGAGCCTCCTCTCCGCAGCCCGGACTTCGCCAGGAGCCGCCGAGCATTTTGTTTGGGGATTGATATCCACTGTGTATTTAATTTTATCTCTTGTATATTCCATTTTATCGGAGCTCTTCCAGCCCGGAAAACAAAACCAAAATAAACCCCGCGGAGATAAAACCCAACGCGATATTTTTAAGTGCCGGGGTTGAACAGAAGCCGCAGCTCGACAATAAATAACATTTTTTTTCCCCTTCCCCTGGCTGCTGTTCTTGTGTCACTCCACATGAGAGCTCCGTTTACTTTAACCCACGAAGGCTTTTTTTTTTTTTTTTTTTTTTTTTTTTTTTTCTCCTCCTGATTAAATCCTTCTCGCATTCCCAAATCCGCGTCGGATCTTCCTCGGAGATGAGTTTTTGTCTGCAGGGGAGGATGAGCTCCTCGCTGAGAGTTATTCTCCTTTCCCTTTTTCCCCGGCCATGATAAATTTGTCTTATTAAAAAGTAGCCTCCGCTTCCCCGAGCCGTGAATTAATTAATTAATTAACAAACAGGCAGCGGCCTCGATTATGAATAGGGTTCCGCTGGAAAAAAAAAATATCTGCGAGGGGCAGAGGTGGGAATTTCTCCAAGGCCTTTCTGTCTGGCAGAGATTCCTTTTTAAAAAAAAAAAAAATTAAAAAAAAAATTTGAAAAAACCAAACCTGAACGACAAAACAAACCCAAATCAGAACCCCGCGAGGCTCAGCTAAAAATAACAGCGGCGATTCGGGTGATTTTTATTTTTTTTTTTTTTTCTTTTCCCCCCCGCCTTGTTTTGTTTCGTTTTTAAACGTCCATAAAATAAATTTACGACCCCCCTCGCTCGTGGCTCGCACAGCTCCGCTTTGTACCTCATCTCTCAGCGCCTCACAAATGTCGCTCATTTATCTTCGCCCGGGACGGCCGCAAATCCTAATTATTTACTCCGAGGAATTGCTCAGGGAGAAGAGGAGAGGAAAAAAAAAAAAAAAAAAAAAAATCCCGGGGCGGAATAATAAATATTCGATGATCTGGAGCTCCAATTAAAGGCGGGCGGCTCCGCTCGGAGTTTCACTTCGAGGGTGGCAGAGATTTTTTCCCCCCAAAAAAAAAACTCTTTGACGGCAAGTTTGGAGGGTTTGGGGCCGTTTAAATTAAAAAAAAAAAAAAAAATTAAATAAAATAAGAATAGAAGGGAAGGTGGGAAGGGGAAAGGGCCGCGAGGAGGATGAGGAGGATGATCGCGGGGAGGAATAAAAAAAAAAATTTAAAAAATTTAAAAATAAATCAGGCGGGAGGGAGGGAGAGATAAAAGGACTCCGAGGCCCAGGGATTTTGCCGGCGAGGCGTCCCCTCCATGTTGGAAATCCGAAATTCCCGAGCCGAGGGTGATTTTGGGGGAGAGCGGAGCTTTTTCCCCTCCCCCGCGCCCTCGCCAGGTTCATTTCTTTCCCCGTTCCGGTTATTATTAATCCTAAATATTTCCCTTTAACAATAGGGTCGGAGGTTCGGGGAGACACCGAAACCTTCCCCCAAAATCCTCTTCCTCGAGGGTTTTTTTTTCCCCAAAACCCCGTGGGGGAAAAAAAAAAAAAAACAACGAAATTTTCCTTTTTTCCATCGCACCCACCCCGACCGAAATTGGGAAAAAAATTTAAAAAAACGCGAGGAAGAGGAGGAAGGAGAAAGAAAAGGGAAAAAAATAAACGCGAGGAAGAGGAGGAAGGGAAGGGAGGGAAGAAAGGAAAAAAAAACCAAATACGTGAGGAAAAGGAGGACGGGGGGAGAAAGAAAAAAATAATAATAAAACGCGAGGAAGAGGAGGAAGGGGGAAGAATTAAAAAAAAATGAACGGGAGGAAGAGGAGGACGGGGGGGAACAGAAAAATTTTTTTAAAAATGAACGGGAGGAAGAGGAGGATGGGGGGAGAAAGAAATAAAAAAAAATAAACGCGAGGAAGAGGAGGACGGCGGGGGGAGAAAGAACAATTTTTAAAAAATAACGCGAGGAAGAGGACGGGAAAGAAAGAAAAAAAAATAATAAAATGCGAGGAAGAGGAGGATGGAGGGAGAAAGAAAAAAAAATAATAAAATGCGAGGAAGAGGAGGAAAGGGGGGAAAGAAATAAACAAAAATAAAATGCGAGGAAGAGGAGGAAGGGGGGAAGAATTTAAAAATAATAAACGCGAGGAAGAGGAGGATGGGGGGGAAAGAAAAAAATAATAATAAAATGCGAGGAAGAGGAGGACGGGGGGGAAAGAAATAAAAATAATAAAACGTGAGGAAGAGGAGGAAGAGGGGGGAAGAATTTAAAAATAATAAAAGCGAGGAAGAGGAGGATGGGGGGAAGAATTTAAAAATAATAAAAGCGAGGAAGAGGAGGAAGAGGGGGAAGAATTTAAAAATAATAAAACGTGAGGAAGAGGAGGATGGGGGGAAGAATTTAAAAATAATAAAACGCGAGGAAGAGGAGGAAAGGGGGAAGAAATAAAAAAAAAATAAAGGCGAGGAAGAGGAGGAAGAGGGGGTGGTGGGGGGGGGAGAAAAAAAAAAAAGAAAAAGGGGAGTGGGGGTGGCGGAATTTCAAAAAAAAAAAAAAAAAAAAAAAAGGCCGTGCGTGGAAGGAAGCTTTAAAGCTTGTGAACTCTTCTTGAACCGAGCTCGGAGTCATATGGTCATAAATCATCGGGACATTCTGTGCGCCATTCACAAAGTGATCGCCGATTTGAGTCCGGCTTACCTTAGTCTCTGACGAGCCAAGCGCGGGAGGACATAAATATATTTTCCCATCCACAATCCGCGCAATCAATAAGCGAGGAGTGACCCCCCCCGCGCCGCGCCGCGCCCCCGACCCTCCTCCTCCTCCTCCTCCTCCTCCTCCTCCTCCTCCTCCTCCTCCTCCTCCTCCTCCTCCTCTTTCTCCGAGAGGTTATTCTCTTTTTTTTTTGGTTTTTTTGGTTTTTTTTTTTTTTTTTTTTTTTTTTTCCCGGCTCTCTCTCTCTCTCTGTGTCGTTTTCAAAATGTTACGGGGGAAGGAACGCGCGCTGGGGGAAAAAAAAAAAAAAGAGAAATAAATAAATGGGGGAGTGTGTAAGGGATGGGAAAAAATGGGAATGAAGTGGGGATTATTTAATGGGGATGGGGGATGTGTTGGGGAAAATAAATTAGGAAAAAAATGGGAATAAAAGGGGGATGGGGTGAAAAAAATAGGAATGAAATGGGGATTATTTTATGGGGATGGGGGATGTGTCGGGGAAAAAAATAGGAATAAAATGGGGATAAAATGGGGATTATTTAATGGGGATGGGGAATGTGTTGGGGAAATAAATTAGGGAAAAATGGGAATAAAAGGGGGGGAGGAAATTAGGAATAAAATGGGGATTAAAGGGGATGGGGTCAAAAAAAACAGGAATGAAATGGGGATTATTTAATGGGGATGGGGAATGTGTTGGGGAAAGAAATTAGGGAAAAAATGGGAATAAAAGGGGGATGGGGTGAAAAAAATAGGAATAAGATGGGGATTATTTAAAGGGGATGGGGAAATGTGTCGGGGAAAATAAATTAGGGAAAAAATGGGAATAAAAGGGGGGGAGGGGGAAAATTAGGAATAAAATGGGGATTATTTTATGGGGTGGGGAAATGTGTTGGGAAAAAAAATAGGAATAAAATGGGGATTATTTTATGGGGAAATATGTCGGGAAAAAAATAGGAATGAAATGGGGATTATTTAAAGGGGATGGGGAAATGTGTCGGGGAAAATAAATTAGGGAAAAATGGGAATAAAAGGGGGAGGGGAAACAAAAAATTAGGAATAAAATGGGGATTAAAGGGGGGGAATTAGGAATAAAAATGGGAAATAAAAGGGGGGATTAGGAATAAAAATGGGGATAAAAGGGGATGGGGAAATGTGTCGGGGAAAATAAATCAGGAAAAAAATGGGGATAAAAGGGGGAGGGGAAACAAAAAATTAGGAATAAAATGGGGATAAAATGGGGATTAAAGGGGATGGGGGAATGTGTCGGGAAAAAGAAAATAGGAATAAAATGGGGATTATTTTATGGGGTGGGGGAATGTGTCAGGGAAAATAAATTAGGAATAAAATGGGAATAAAAGGGGGGGAATTAGGAATAAAAATGGGAAATAAAAGAGGGGGAAAAATTAGGAATAAAAATGGGGATAAAAGGAGGGGGGAATTAGGAACAAAAATGGGAATAAAAGGGGATGGGGAAATGTGTCTGGAAAAAAAATTAGGGAAAAAAATGGGAATAAAAGGGGGAGGGGGGGAAAAATTAGGAATAAAAATGGGAAATAAAAAGGGGATGGGGTGAAAAAAAATAGGAATAAAATGGGGGTTAAAGGGGATGGGGAAATGTGTCGGGAAAAAAAATTAGGAATAAAATGGGAATAAAAGGGGGAGGGGGGGAAATTAGGAATAAAATGGGAATAGAAGGGGGATGGGGGAAAAGTGTGGGAAAAAATAATTAGGAATAAAAATGGGAATAAGAGGGGGAGGGGGAAACGTGTGGGAAAAAATAAATTAAGGGAAAAAATTGGAATGAGAGGGGGATGGGGTGAAAAAATTAGGACTAAAAATGGGAATAAGAGGGGGAGGGGGAAACGTGTGGGAAAAAATGAATTAGGAATAAAAATGGGAATAAAAGGGGGAGGGGGAAAAATTAGGAATAAAAATGGGAATAAAAGGGGGAGGGGGGGAAATTAGGAATAAAAATGGGAATAGAAGGGGGAGGGGGAAACGTGTGGGAAAAAATAAATTAGGAATAAAAATGGGAATAAAAGGGGGAGGGGGAAAAATTAGGAATAAAAATGGGAATAAAAGGGGGAGGGGGGGAAATTAGGAATAAAAATGGGAATAGAAGGGGGAGGGGGAAACGTGTGGGAAAAAATAAATTAGGAATAAAAATGGGAATGAGAGGGGGAGGGGAGGTCTCGGAGGGTCGGCGGAGGAGGAAAGCGTCGGGAGAAAAAAAAAAAATTACAAATCAAATGGGAAATAAAAGGGGGAGGGGATCTGGGAGGGTCGGAGGTGGAAATTCTCTCTCGCGCTCGCTCTGCGTTTGGTTGGGGAAAGGAAGGAAGGGAAGGGAAAAAAAAAATAGAGAAAAAAATAAATAAATAAATAAAAAATCGAGATGCTTTGCCGGGAAAAAAAAGCTTTGAATGAGCAAAAGGAGGAGGAGGAGAGCTCGGCCTCGGCGCTGATAACAATGGCCTCTGCTTCGGCACAGGGAGAGGGAAAAAAAATATTAAAAAAATTTAAAAAAAATAGAGAAAAAAAATCTGAACGCAACCCAACCCTCCAGGAACCAAGCCGCGATTAAAATCAGCACCGGGAGGATTAAAATAATCACGGGCGGGGATTTGATTTTAACCTCCGGGGGGTGTGGAGATGCCGAAAATTCGGAATTTCCTGGGGACGGTGGCGGGGGAGGAGCTGCGCTCATTGCAGAAGCCTCGGCAGCGCTGGCCTTGATTGCCGAGCCTAATTAGGCGCAGATTTATGCAAATGAGCCTCGTTTTGGTTTTAAACCTTTGGGGGAGGGGGGGGGGAAGCTGAAAATGGCTCATTTCACCCCAAAATCCTGGCGGGGGTTGGAAAAGGGAGGGTGAGGATTTTTAGATTCGCTTCGATAAATTTATATTTATTTCTGTATTACTGAATTGATATTCGCTTTGTATAAATTTTATATTTAGGGATTCACCCTCGGGATTTGTGTCTCAGGACCAAAAAAAAAAAAAAAAAAAGAACAAAAACAAAAAAATACCCCAAAAATCTCCAAAAAATCTCAAAAAAAAAGCCAAAAAACGCCAAAAAACCGCCAAAAAATCTCAAAAAACGCCAAAAAACGCCAAAAAACGCCAAAAAACGCCAAAAAACGCCAAACCCTAACCCCAAAAAGCCAAAAAAACTCCCAAAAAACCCCAGAAAAATCCTTTTTTGGGGAAATTTGGAGTCGTTATCTGCGGATTCTGAGGAATCTCAGCGCTGCTCAGCCTCGGAGGAACTTCCGCGGAACTTTCCGCACCCGCGGAACTCTCAGGGCTCATCCCCGGAGGTTTTTTGGGTTTTCCCGGGAGGTTTTGGGATCTCCCGAGAGATTTTTGGGATCTCCCGAGAGATTTTTGGGCTCTCCCGGGAGATTTTGGGATGTCCCGGGAGGTTTTTGGGTTTTCCCGGGAGATTTTGGGATCTCCCAGGAGATTTTTGGGGCTCTCGGAAGGTTTCGGGATCTCCCCGGATATTTTGGAGCTCTCCCGAGAGATTTTTGGGATGCCCCGGGAGGTTTTTGGGTTTTCCCGGGAGTTTTTGGGATCTCCCGAGAGATTTTTGGGATCTCCCGAGAGATTTTTGGGCTCTCCCGGAAGATTTTTGGACTCTCCCGGGAGATTTTTGGGATGCCCCGGGAGGTTTTTGGGTTTTCCCGGGAGCTTTTGGGATCTCCCGGGAGGTTTTTGGGTTTTCCCGGGAGATTTTGGGATCTCCCGTGAAGTTTTGGGATCTCCCGGGAGATTTTTGGGGCTCTCGAAAGGTTTTTGGGATGTCCCGGGCGATTTTGGGATCTCCCGAAAGGTTTTTGGGATGTCCCGGGAGGTTTTTGGGATTTCCCGGGAGGTTTTGGGCTGTCCCGGAGGTTTTTGGGCTCTCCCGTGAAGTTTTGGGATGTCCCGGGAGGTTTTTTGGGATCTCCCGGGACTTTTTGGGGCTCTCGGGAGGTTTTTGGGGCTCTCAGAAGGTTTTTAGGCTCTCCCGAGAGGTTTTTGGGCTCTCCCGGGAGATTTTGGGGCTCTCCGGAGGTTTTTTGGGATCTCCCGGGAGGTTTTTGGGATTTCCCAAGAGGTTTTTGGGCTCTCTCGGAAGGTTTTGGGATTTCCCGGGACATTTTTGGGCTCTCCCGGGAGTTTTTGGGCTCTCCTAGCACATTTTTGGGATCTCCCGAGAGGTTTTTGGGACCTCCCGAGAGGTTTTGGGATCTCCCGGGAGGTTTGGCGACATCCCGGGAGATTTTTGGGCTCTCCCGAAGGTTTTTGGGCTCCCCCGGGAGGTTTTGGGCTCTCTCAGAAGGTTTTTGGGGCTCTCGGAAGGTTTTGGGATCTCCCGAGAGATTTTTGGGATTTCCCGGGTGGTTTTGGGCTGTCCCGGAGGTTTTGGGGATCTCTCGGAAGGTTTTGGGATCTCCCAGGAGGTTTTTGGGATTTCCCGCGAGGTTTTGGGATCTCCCGGGACACTTTTAGGCTCTCCCGGGAGTTTTTTTGGGCTTTCGGGAGGCTTTTGGGATCTCCCGGAGGTTTTTAGGCTCTCCCGAGAGGTTTTTGGGATCTCCCGGGATTTTTTTTGGCTCTCGGAAGGTTTTTGGGATCTTCCGGGAGCTTTCTGGGCTCTCCCGGAGATTTTTGGGGCTCTCAGAAGGTTTTTTGTGCTCTCGGAAGGTTTTTGGGATGCCCCGGGAGGCTTTTGGGCTCTCCGGAGGTTTTTAGGCTCTCCCGCGAGATTTTTGGGATCTCCTGGGAGGTTTTGGGAACTCCCGGGAGGTTTCGGGATCTCCTGGAAGGTTTTTGTGCTCTCGGAAGGTTTTTGGGATTTCCCGCGAGGTTTTTGGGATCTCCCAGGACATTTTTAGGCTCTCCCGGCAGGTTTTTTGGGCTGTCCGGAGGTTTTTGGGCTCTCCCGTGAAGTTTTGGGATCTCCCGGGAGGTTTTGGGATCTCCCGGGAGGTTTTGGGATCTCCCGGGAGGTTTTGGGATCTCCCGGGAGGTTTTGGGCTCTCTCAGAAGGTTTTTGGGGCTCTCGGAAGGTTTTGGGCTCTCCCGGGACATTTCTGGGCTCCCCCGCGAGATTTTTGGGATCTCCCGGGACATTTTTGGATTCTCCCGGGAGATTTTGGGATCTCCCGGGACATTTTTGGGCTCTCCCGTGAAGTTTTGGGATCTCCCGGGAGGTTTTGGGCTTTCTCAGAAGGTTTTTGGGATCTCTCGGAAGGTTTTGGGACCTCCCGAGAGGTTTTTGGGCTCTCCCGGAGGTTTCTGGGATCTCCCGGGAGATTTTCTGGGCTCTCCCGGGAGATTTTTGGGACTCCCGGGAGGTTTCTGGGGCTCTCAGAAAGTTTTGGGATCTCCCGAGAGGTTTTTAGGATCTCCCGGGATTTTTTTGGCTCTCGGAAGGTTTTTGGGATGTCCCGGGAGGTTTTTGGGATCTCTCGGGAGGTTTTTGGGATCTCCCGAGAGCTTTTTGGGCTCTCCCGGGACATTTTTGGGCTCTCTGAAGGTTTTTGGGATCTCCCGGGAGGTTTTGGGATAATAAAGATGATTAAAGATGATTATTAATGAGATCATTAATGACGAGTCAGAAGATTTACACCTCCCGCGGCTGCCGGAAGCCAAAACTCGAGTTTTGGGGTGGAAAATGACATTTTTGGGTGGAAAAAGACACTCCTGGGTGTAAAAAAAAGACTTTTGGGGTGGAAAAAGACACTTTTGGGGCAGAAAAAGACAATTTTGGGGTAGAAAAAGACATTTTTGGGGTGGGAAAAGACAATTTTGGGGCAGAAGAAGACATTTTTGGGGTGGGAAAAGACAATTTTGGGGCAGAAAAAGACAATTTTGAGGTAGAAAAAGACATTTTTGGGGTGGGAAAAGACACAATTGGGGTGGGACAAGACACTTTTGGGGTGGAAAAAGATTTTTGGGGTGGAAAAAGAGACTTATGGGGTGGGAAAAGAAAATATTGAGGTGGAAAAGGAGACTTTGGGGTGAGAAAAGGCACTTTTGGGGCAGAAAAAGACATTTTTGAGGTGGGAAAAGACAATTTTGGGGTGGGAAAAGACACAATTGGGGTGGGACAAGACACTTTTGGGGTGGAAAGAGAGACTTTTGGGGTGGAAAAAGACATTTTTGGAGTGGGAAAAGTCACTTCTGGGGTGGAAAAAGAGATTTTTGGAGTGGAAAAAAACTTTTGGCGTGGGAAAAGAAAATACTGAGGTGGAAAACGACACTTTGGGATGAGAAAAGGCACTTTTGGAGCAGAAAAAGACAAGTTTGGGGTAGAAAAAGACAATTTTGGGGTAGGAAAAGACAATTTTGGGGTGGGAAAAGACAATTTTGGGGTAGAAAAAGACATTTTTGGGGTAAAAAAAGACATTTTTGAGGTGGGAAAAGACACAATTGGGGTAGGACAAGACACTTTGGGGTGAAAAAAGAGATTTTTGGAGTGGAAAAAGAGACTTATGGGGTGGGAAAAGAAAATACTGAGGTGGAAAAGGACACTTTGAGGTGAGAAAAGACACTTTTGGGGCAGAAAAAGACAATTTTGGGTAGAAAAAGACAATTTTGGGTAGAAAAAGACAACTTTGGGGTAGAAAAAGACAATTTTGGGGTAGAAAAAGACAATTTTGGGGTAGAAAAAGACACTTTTGGGGTGGGAAAAGACACTTTGGGGTGGAAAAAGAGATTTTTGGGGTGGAAAATTACACTTTTTGGGGTGGAAAATTACACTTTTTGGGGTGGAAAAAGAGATTTTTGGGGTGGAAAATTACACTTTTTGGGTGGAGAAAAGCACTTTTGAAGAGGGTCTGGGAGTGGGAGGAGGGCAGGGTGAGGAATTTCGGTGTCTGCACATTTTTTGGGTTTTTTTTTGGGGGGAAGGGTGACTTTTGTTTCCTGTCCCAATTCTCCCGAAGTGCTGACGGAGCGGAAATTTGGGGAATTTTTGAGAGAAAAAGAGAAAGAGGCACCGCAGAGACTCTCTGCGCTGGGATGGGGAAGGTCGGAGCAGCCTGGAGGTTCCATCGCTTTTATTTCTGTTTTTATTTTTATTTTTATTCCTATTTTTATTTTTATTTTTTATTTTTATGTCTATTTCTATTTCTATTTCTATTTTTATTTCTATTTTTTATTTTTATTTCTATTTCTATTTTTATTTCTATTTTTTATTTTTATTTTTATTTCTATTTTTATTTCTATTTTTATTTCTATTTCTATTTTTATTTTTATTTTTATTTTAATTCTTATTTTAATTCTTATTTTTATTTTCATTTTCATTTTTATTTCTATTTCTATTTCTATTTCTATTTCTATTTCTATTTCTGTTTCTGTTTCTATTTCTATTTCTATTTCTATTCCTATTCCTATTCCTATTTCTATTTTTTGTTTTTGTTTTTATTTTTATTTTTATTTTTTTTATTCTTATTCTTATTCTTATTCTTATTCTTATTCTTATTTTTACTTTTATATCTATTTTAATTTTGATTTTAATTTTAATTTTATTTTTTATTTTTATTTTTATTTTTATTCTTTTTTTTTTACTATTACTATTAACATTATTACTATCATTATTATTGCTATTACTATTATTATCATTATAATTACCACTATTATTTATTATTATTATTATTATTTTTAATTACTATTATTATTATATTTTCATTTCAGCCTCACCTTCAGACTGACAACTCCGGAAAAAAAAAACAATTTTTAAAAAAAGACACCCAAGCAAAAATTTGGACTTTGGAGGTCTCACTCTGGGGCTGAACTCCCAAACTTTTCCAGGCCAGGGATAAAGTTTGATCCCAAGGATTTTTCGGGGTTTTTCTGGAATTTTTTCCTTTTTTTCGGGGTTTTCCCAAATTTTTTCTTTTTTTTCCCGGGGGTTTTTCTCCATTTTCTTCTCTTTTTTCGGGGTTTTTTCTCCAATTTTTTCCTTTTTTTGGGGGTTTTTCCTGATTTTTTTCTCTTTTTTGGGGTTTTTCTCCAATTTTTTCTCTTTTTTCGGGGTTTTTCCGGAATTTTTTCCTTTTTTCGGGGTTTTTTCCTGATTTTTTTCTCTTTTTTGGGGTTTTTCTCCAATTTTTTCTCTTTTTTCGGGGTTTTTCCGGAATTTTTTCCTTTTTTCGGGGTTTTTTCCTGTTTTTTTCTCTTTTTGGGGTTTTTCTCCAATCGTTCCTTTTTTTTTTTTCGGGGTTTTTCCCGAATTTTTCCTTTTCCCCCGGGTGTTTTCCCCTATTTTTTCCCGGGATTTTTCCCTATTTTTCCCCTTTTTTTCGTGGTTTTTCCCTAAATTCTTTTTTCCGGGGCTTTCCCCCCAATTTTTCTTTCTTTATTTCGGAGTTTTTCCCTATTTTTTCCCTTTTTTTTTTTTCTTTTTTTCCCAAATTTTTTCCTTTTTTCGGCAGAATTTCCCCCAGGGGAACACCGTAAATTACAATTTTATTTATTTTTTTCTCCACCTCACTCCTCTCTCCTCCGACTTTTCCTCACCTCCTCCTCCATAAATTTTTCACCGCGAGATAATTTCCAATTCGGGGAAATCCCAAAATCGAAATTCCCGCGTGAAAAAGAAGAAAAAAACCCCCAAAAAAACCCAAAAAAAAAAAAAAAAAAAAAATCCCAAACTATTTAAACTTCCCCACAGATAAATTTCTCCACAAATTCCCAACCACGGATTTATTTATTTTTTTTTTTTTGGAACTTCAAAAACTTCGAGCGACTCCTCCGAAATGCCAAAAATTCCGATTTTAACCTCAAACAGATGGAGGGGAAGAGAAAAAAAGGAAAAAATTCCTTTTTTTTTAGGATTTCTTGTCACGCGCGGGACCGAGAGGAGGAATTTTTTTTGCTGAGTCAGCGCTTCGTTTCCATTTCAAAGCCGCTCCGAAATCGGCGGAGGACGTGAGGAGAGCGATTTTGGGGGAAAAAAGGAGATTTTGGGGAAAAAAGAGACTTTTGGGGTGGAAAAAAGAGACTTTTGGGGGGAAAAAGGAGATTTTAGGGGGAAAAAAGGCGATTTTGGGGTGAAAAAAGAGATTTTTTGGGGTGAAAAAAGAGACTTTTGGGGTGAAAAAAGAGATTTTTGGGGTGGGAGAGGCGTTTTTGGGTGGAAAAAGGAGATTTTGAGGTGGAAAAAGAGACTTTTGGGGTGAAAAAAGAGATTTTGGGGGGAAAAAGGCGATTTTGGGGGGAAAAAGAGACTTTTGGGGGGGAAAAGGAGATTTTTGGGGAAAAAAGGCGATTTTGGGGTGGAAAAAGGCGATTTTGGGGGGAAAAAGGCGATTTTGGGGTGGAAAAAGGCGATTTGGGGGTGAAAAAAGATTTTTGGGGTGAAAAAAGGCATTTTTGGGTGGAAAAAAAGGAGATTTTGGGGAAAAAAGAGACTTTTGGGGTGGAAAAAGATTTTTGGGGTGGGAGAGGCGTTTTTGGGTGGAAAAAGGCGATTTTGGGGGGAAAAAGAGACTTTTGGGGGGGAAAAGGAGATTTTTGGGGAAAAAAGGCGATTTTGGGGGGAAAAAAGAGATTTTTGGGGTGGAAAAAGAGACTTTTGGGGTGAAAAAAGGCATTTTTGGGGGGAAAAAAGGCCATTTGGGGGTGAAAAAAGATTTTTGGGGTGAAAAAAGGCATTTTTGGGTGGAAAAAAAGGAGATTTTGGGGAAAAAAGAGACTTTTGGGGTGGAAAAAGAGATTTTTGGGGTGGGAGAGGCGTTTTTGGGTGGAAAAAGGAGATTTTGAGGTGGAAAAAGAGACTTTTGGGGTGAAAAAAGGAGATTTTTGGGGAAAAAGGAGATTTTGGGGGGAAAAAAGGCGATTTTGGGGGGAAAAAGGCGATTTTGGGGTGAAAAAAGAGACTTTTGGGGTGAAAAAAGAGATTTTGGGGGAAAAAAGGCGATTTTGGGGGGAAAAAGGCGATTTTGGGGGGGGGAAAAGGAGATTTTTGGGGAAAAAAGGAGATTTTGGGGTGAAAAAGAGACTTTTGGGGTGGGAGAGGCGTTTTTGGGTGGAAAAAGACAATTTTGGGGTGAGAAAAGGCGGTTTTGGGGTGGAAAAGATACTTTTGGGGTGGAAAAAGGCGTTTTTGGAGTGAGAAAATAGGATTTTGGGGCGGAAAAGGCGTTTTTGGGGTGGGAAAAGCGATTTTGGGGTGAGAAAAGCGATTTTGGGGTGGAAGAGGCATTTTTGGGGTGGGAAAAGAGGATTTTGGGGTGGGGAAAGACATTTTTGGGGGTGAAAAAGAGAATTTGGGGTGGAAAAAGGCGATTTTGGGGTGAAAAAAGAGATTTGGGGGTGAAAAAATGTGATTTTGGGGTGAAAAAAGACTTTTGGGGTGGGAGAGGCGTTTTTGGGTGGAAAAAGAGGATTTTGGGGTGGGGAAAGAGGATTTCGGGGTGGGAAAAAGTTTTGGGGTGGAAAAAGACAATTTTGGGGTGAGAAAAGGCGTTTTTGGGGTGGAAAAGAGGATTTTGGGGTGGAAAAAGAGACTTTTGGGGTGAAAAAAGAGAATTTTGGGGGGAAAAAAGGCGATTTTGGGGTGAAAAAAGAGACTTTTGGGGTGGGAGAGGCGTTTTGGGGTGGAAAAAGACAATTTTGGGGTGAGAAAAGGCGGTTTTGGGGTGGAAAAGAGACTTTTGGGGTGGAAAAAGGCGTTTTTGGAGTGAGAAAAGAGGATTTTGGGGCGGAAAAGGCGTTTTTGGGGGAAAAAAGGAGATTTTGGGGAAAAAAAGGAGATTTTGGGGTGAAAAAAGAGATTTTTGGGGGGAAAAAGGCGATTTTGGGGTGAAAAAAGAGATTTGGGGGTGAAAAAATGTGATTTTGGGGTGAAAAAAGAGACTTTTGGGGTGGGAGAGGCGGTTTTGGGTGGAAAAAGAGGATTTTGGGGTGGGGAAAGGTTTTGGGGTGGAAAAGAGGATTTTGGGGTGGAAAAAGAGAGTTTTCGAGTGGAAAAGGAGACTTTTGGGGTGGGAAAGGACAGGTTTGGGGCGGGAAAAGGTTTTGGGGTGGAAAAGAGACTTTTGGGGTGGGAAAAGCGATTTTGGGGTAGAAGAGGCGTTTTGGGGGTGGAAAAAGAGGATTTTGGGGTGGGGAAAGACACTTTTGGGGCTGGAAAAAGAGGATTTTTTGGGGTGGAAAAAGGCGTTTTTGGGGTGGGAAAAGAGGATTTGGGGGTGGGAAAAAGTTTTGGGGTGGAAAAAGACAATTTCGGGGTGAGAAAATGCACTTTTGGGGTGGGAGGGAGAAGACAATTTTTGGGTAGAAAAGGCGTTTTTGGGTGGAAAAGGCGTTTTTAGGGTGGGAGAAGGCGTTTTTGGGGTGGGAAAAGCGATTTTGGGGGGAAAAAGGCGATTTTGGGGTGAAAAAAGAGACTTTTGGGGTGGAAGAGGCGTTTTTGGGTGGAAAAGAGGATTTTGGGGTGGGGAAAGACACTTTTGGGGGTGAAAAAGAGGATTTGGGGTGGGAAAAGGCGATTTTGAGGTGGGGAAAGCGATTTTGGGGTGAGAAAAGGCGGTTTTGGGGTGGAAAAGAGACTTTTGGGGTGGAAAAAGGCGTTTTTGGAGTGAGAAAAGAGGATTTTGGGGCGGAAAAGGCGTTTTGGGGTGGGAAAAGAGGATTTTGGGGTGGGGAAAAGGTTTTGGGGTGGAAAAGAGGATTTTTTGGGGTGGAAAAGGGCTTTTTTGGGGGTGAAAAAGAGGTTTTGGGGTGGGAAAAGAGGATTTTGGGGTGGGAAAAGAGGATTTTGGGGTGAGAAAAGAGGATTTTGGGGAGGAAAATGGCGGTTTGGGTGGAAAAAAGCATTTTTGGGGTGGAAAAAGAGACTTTTGGGGTGGGAGAAGAGTTTTTGGGTGGGAAAAGATACTTTTGGGGTGGGAAAAGACACTTTTGGGGCGAAAAAAGGCATTTTTGGGGGTGGGAAAAGGCGTTTTTGGGGGTGGGAGACGATAATTTTGGGGAGAAAAAGAGGATTTTGGGGTGGGAAAAGAGGATTTTTTTCGGGGGAAAGGTTTTGGGGTGGGAAAAGGTTTTGGGGTGAGAAAAGAGACTTTTGGGGTGAAAAAAGGCGTTTTGGGGGTAGGAAAAGGTGGTTTTGGGTGGGAAAAATACATTTCTGGGGTGAAAAAAGGTGTTTTGGGGGGAGGGAAAAGAGGATTTTTTGGGGTGGGAAAAGAGGATTTTTTGGGGGGGGAAAGGGTTTGGGGTGGGAAAGGCGTTTTTGGGTGGAAAAATATATTTTTGTGAGGAAAAAGACACTTTTGGGGCTGGAAAACGTCAGGTTTGGGGTGGAAAAAAAAAGCGTTTTTGGGGTGGAAAAAGAGAATTTTGGGGTGGGAAAACTTTTCGGTTGGGAAAAGAAACTTTTGGGGTGGAGAAAGAGGATTTGGGGTGGGAAAAGACATTTTTGGGGTGGAAAAGACAGATTTTGGGGTGGGAAAAGACATTTTTGGGGTCAAAAACCCATGACGAGGAGGGGCTGGGAGTGGGAGGAAGGAATTTCGGTGTCTGCACTTTTTTTGGGATTTTTTTTGTGGATTTTTTTTGGGAGGGGGGAAGGGTGACTTTTATTTCCCATCCCAAATCTCGGCCCTCCTTCGGAGGGGAGGGGTTTAAAAAAGGGAAAAAAAAAAGGGGGAAAAACAAAAAAAAGAGGGAAAAAAGGGAAAAAAAGGGGAAAAAACCAAAAAAAGGGGGGAAAAAAGGAAAAAAAAAGGGGAAAAAAAACAGAAAAAGGGGGGGAAAGGAAAAAAAAAGGGAAAAAACCAAAAAAAAAGGGGGAGAAAAAGGGGAAAAGTTTTTTTAAAAAAGGGGAAATTAAAAAAAAAAAAAAAGAGAGAAATAAGGGATTTTGAGGGATTTTTTTTTTTTTAGAGTGGAAATAAGGGATTTTGAGGGATTTTTTTTTTTAAGTGGAAATAAGGGATTTTGAGGGATTTTTTTTTTTTAAGTGGAAATAAGGGATTTTGAGGTTTTGGGTTTTTTTGTTGTTTTTTAAGGTGGAAATAAGGGATTTTGGGGGATTTTTTAGGGCGGGGATGGATTTTGGGAGGGGCAGAACTCACCTCTTCCTCCGAGCGCTGATCCCGAAAATTCGCGGAGGATTTTGGAGAAAGAGAAGGACTGAGGAGGAGGAAGGAGAGAAAAATGGGAAAAAAGTGAAATTTGGGTCAGAACAGCGCGGATGAGAGGATTTACTTTTTGGGGGTTCCCCTTTTGGGATTTCCCGTTTTTGGGCATTCCCTTTTTGGGGATTCCTTTTTTGGGGTTTCCAATTTTTGGGAATTCCCTTTTTTAGGGATTCCCTTTTTTGGGTTTCCCTTTTTGGGGATTCCCTTTTTTGGGTGTTGCCCTTTTTTGGAGTTTCCTTTTTTGGGGATTCCCTTTTTGGGGTTTCCTATTTTGGGGTTTCCCTTTTTTGGAGTTTCCGGTTTTTGGTCTTTCCCTTTTGGGGAGTTTCCTTTTTTAGAGTTTCCCTTTTTGGGGTTTCCCTTTTTTGGGGATTCCCTTTTTTGGAGATTCCTTTTTTGGAATTCCCCTTTTTGGGCATTCCTTTTTTTGGGGATTCCCTTTTTTGGTGTTTCACCTTTTTGGACTTTCCCTTTTTTGGGGATTCCCTTTTTTGGAGTTTTCCTTTTTTGGGGATTCCCTGTTCGGGCTTTCCCTTTTTGGGGTTTTCCTTTTTTGGGTTCCCCTTTTTGGGTGTTGCCCTTTCTGGAGATTCTCCTTTTTGGGCTTTCCCTTTTTGGGAGTTTCCCTTTTTGGAGTTTCCTTTTTTTGGGGATTCCCCTCTTTGGGGTTTCCCTTTATTGGGAATTCCCTTTTTTGGGGATTCCCTTTTTTTGGGTTTTTCCCTTTTTGGGGAATTCCCTTTTTTGGGTTTTTCCCTTTTTTGGGGTTTCCCTTTTTTGGAGATTCCCCTTTTGGGGATTCTCTTTTTTTGGGGTTTCCCTTTTTTGGGGTGTCCCTTTTTGGGGTTTCCTATTTTGGGGTTTCCCATTTTTGGGGTTTCCCTTTTTTTGGAGATTCTCCTTTTTGGGCTTTCCCTTTTTGGGATTTCCCTTTTTTGGGGATTCCTTTTTGGGTGTTGCCCTTTCTGGAGAGTCTCCTTTTTGGGCTTTCCCTTTTTGGGAGTTTCCCTTTTTTGGGCATTCTCTTTTTTGGAGTTTCACCTTTTTGGGCTTTCCCTTTTTTGGGGTTTTCCCATTTTTAGAGTTTCCCTTTTTTGGGGTTTTCCCTTTTTGGGGTTTCCCTTTTGGGGTTTCCCCTTTTGGGGTCTTTTTGGGGGCTTCCCCTTTTTGGTGTTGCCCTTTTTTTGGGTTTCCCTTTTTGGAGATTCTCCTTTTTGGGGTTTCCCTTTTTGGGGTTTCCCCTTTTTGGGGTTTTCCTTTTTTGGGTGTTGCCCTTTTTTGGAGATTCCTTTTTTGGGCATTCCCTTTTTTGGTGTTTCACCTTTTTGGGCTTTCCCTTTTTTGGAGTTTCCCTTTTTTGGTCTTTCCCTCTTTAGGAGTTTCATTTTTTAGAGTTTCCCTTTTTGGGAGTTTCCCTTTTTGGAGTTTCCTTTTTTTGGGGATTCCCCTCTTTGGGGTTTCCCTTTATTGGGAATTCCCTTTTTTGGGGATTCCCTTTTTTTGGGTTTTTCCCTTTTTGGGGAATTCCCTTTTTTGGGTTTTTCCCTTTTTTGGGGATTCCCTTTTTTGGGGTTTCCCATCTCCGGGGGGGGGGGGGGGAGCTACAGAGGGCCCAGGACCATTTTTTTTAATCTAAAAATGAAGATTTTGGGGTTTCCCATCCCAAGGAGGAGGAGGAGGGGAGAGTTAGAGAAGTTCTGGGACCTTTTTTGGGTCTAAAAAGAAACATTTTGGATTTTCCCATCCAGAATTGGGGGAGGGGAGAGTTACAGAGGCTCTGGGCCCATTTTTTTTACTCTAAAAACAAAGATTTTGGGTTTTTTCCATCCCGAGGAGGAGGACGAGATAGCCATAGAAGGTCCAGGACCATTTTTTTTTACTTTAAAAAGAAAGATTTTGGGTTTTCCCATCCCAAGGAGGAGGAGGGGAGAGTTCTGGAGGGTCCGGGTCCATTTTTTTGAGTGTAAAAAAGAAAGATTTTGGGATTTCCCATCCAGAGGAGGAGGAGGGGAGAGTTGCAGAGGGTCTGGGCCTATTTTTTTTACTCTAAAAAGAAAGATTTTGGGTTTTTTCCATCCCGAGGAGGAGGAGGGGAGAGTTCTGGAGGGTCCGGGCCAATTTTTTGAGTGTAAAAAAGAAAGATTTTGGGTTTTCCATTCAGAGGAGGAGGAGGGGAGAGTCACAGAGGGTCCAGGACCATTTTTTTTTACTCTAAAAAGAAAGATTTTGGGTTTTTTCCATCCCAAGGAGAAGGAGGAGTGAATTACAGAAGGTCTGGGATCATTTTTTAACTCTAGAAAAGATTTTGGGGTTTTCCATCCCGAGGAGGAGAATGGGAAAGTTATGGAGGCTCTGGGATCTTTCTCTTTAGTCTAAAAAGAAAGATTTTGGATTTTCCCATCCAGAGGAGGAGGAGGGGAGAGTTACAGAGGCTCTGGGCTCATTTTTTTTACTCTAAAAAGAAAGATTTTGGGTTTTCCCACCCCGGGAGGGAGGAGGGGAGAGTTATAGAAGGTCTGGGGCCTTTTTTTTTAAGTCTAAAAATGAGGATTTTGGGATTTCCCATTCAGAGGGGGAGGAGGGGAGAGTTCCGGAGGCTCTGGGCTCATTTTTTTTAGTCTAAAAAGAAAGATTTTGGGTTTTTCCACCCCGAGGAGGAGGAGGAGATAGCCATAGAAGGTCCAGGACCATTTTTTTTACTCTAAAAAGAAAGATTTTGGGATTTCCCATTCAGAGGAGGAGGAGGAGGGGAGAGTCGCAGAGGCTCTGGGCCCATTTTTTTTACTCTAAAAAGAAAGATTTTGGGTTTTTTCCACCCCGAGGAGGAGGAGGACAGATTTACAGAAGCTCTGGGCCCATTTTTTTTTAACTTTCAAAATCAAGATTTTGGGTTTCCCATCCCAAGGAGGAGGAGGGGAGAGTTCTGGAAGGTCCAGGACCATTTTTTTGAGTGCAAAAAAGAAAGATTTTGGGTTTTCCCACCCCGGGGTGGAGGAGGAGAGAGTTCAGGAGGCTCTGGACCTTTTTTTTTTACTCTAAAAAGGAGGATTTTGGTGTTTCCCATCCCGAGGAGGAGAATGGGAAAGTTATGGAGGCTCTGGGATCTTTATTTTTAGTCTAAAAAGAAAGATTTTGGGATTTCCCATCCCGAGGAGGAGGAGGGGAGAGTTCTGGAGGGTCCGGGCCAATTTTTTTGAATGTAAAAAAGGAAGAGTTGGGGATTTCCCATACAGAGGAGGAGGAGGAGAGAGTTACAGAGGCTCTGGGACAATTTTTTTTTACTCTCAAAAGAAAGATTTTGGGATTTCCCATTCAGAGGAGGAGGAGGAGAGAGTTACAGAAGGTCTGGGATAATTTTTTAACTCTAAAAAGAAAGATTTTGGGTTTTTTCCATCCCGAGGAGGAGGAGGAGGAGCGAGCGAGGCTCTGTTTGACAGTTCGCACTTTTCGCCCCTGACCTTTGCCTGAGCAGCGATCGCTCAGAGGTTAATGATCAATCGGAAACGCTCTGGGGTTGAATAAAAAAAACCCAAAAAAGGGAAAAAAAAACCCGAAAAGGGAAAAGAAAAACCCCCCAAAAAAGCCAAAATGAAAACGCCAAAAAGGGGGAAAAAAATCGCAAAAAGGGAAAATAAAAAGCACAAAAAATGGAAATAAAAACCCCCAAAAAAGGAAAATAAATACCCCAAAAAGGGAAAATGAAAACGCCAAAAAGGGAAAAAAAAATCATAAAAAAGGAAAATAAAAACCACAAAAAATGGAAATAAAACCCCCCAAAAAGGAAAATAAATACCCCAAAAAGGGAAAATGAAAACCCCAAAAAGGCAAAATAAAAATCACAAAAAGGGAAAATAAAAACCACAAAAAATGAAAATAAAAACCCCAAAAAAGGAAAATAAATACCTCAAAAAGGGAAAATAAATACCCCAAAAAGGGAAAATGAAAACCCCGAAAAGGCAAAATCAAACCCCGAAAAGGGAAAATAAAAACCCCAAGAAAGGCAAAATAAAACCCTAAAAAAGGGGAAAATTAAAACCCCAAAAAGGGAAGAGAAAAACTCCAAGAAGGCAAAAGAAAAACCCCAAGAAAGGCAAAATCAAAACCCCGAAAAGGTGAAATAAAACCCTGAAAAGGTGAAATAAAACCCAAAAAATCAAAATAAAAACCAAAAAAAGCAAAATAAAAACCCCAAAAAGGGAAAATCAAACCACGTGGACACCCCCGGGGTGGGGCCCAGGTGCCCCCAGGGCTGTGGGGAACCCCAAAAATCCCAGAGAGGGGGAGGGGAGGACTGGGGGAGGGGAGGGGGAAGGGTTTGGGATCAGCTGGAAAATTTTAGGATAGGCCAGAAAGTTTTGGGATTGGCTGGTGGATTTTGGGATAGGCCGGAAAGTTTTGGGATTGGCCAGAAGGTTTTGGGATCGGCCAGCGGATTTTGGGATTGGCCACAAAGTTTTGGGATCGGCCAGCAGATTTTGGGATGGGCTGCTATTTTGGGATCAGCTGGAAAGTTTTGGGATCGGCTGGCGGATTTTGGGGTTGGCTGGAAAGTTTTGGAATCGGCAGCTGTTTTGGGATTGGCTGTGATTTTGGGATCAGCCAGAAGGTTTGGGGATTGGCCAGAAGGTTTTGGGATCAGCCAGTGGATTTTGGGATCGGCTGGAAAGTTTGGGGTCAGCCGGAAAATTTTGGGATTGGCCGGAAGGTTTTGGGATGGGCTGCTATTTTGGGATTGGCCGCAAAGTTTTGGGATTGGCCAGCAGATTTTGGGATGGGCTGCTATTTTGGGATCAGCTGGAAAGTTTTGGGATCGGCCGCTGTTTTGGGATGGGCTGTGATTTTGGGATCAGCCAGCGGATTTTGGGATCAGCTGGAAAGTTTTGGGATCAGCTGGTGGATTTTGGGACGGGCCAGAAGGTTTTGGGATTGGCTGCTATTTTGGGATGGGCTGCTATTTTGGGATCAGCTGGAAAGTTTTGGGATCGGCTGGCGGATTTTGGGGTTGGCTGGAAAGTTTTGGAATCAGCAGCTGTTTTGGGATTGGCTGCTATTTTGGGATAGGCCAGAAGGTTTGGGGATTGGCCAGAAGGTTTTGGGATCAGCCAGTGGATTTTGGGATTGGCTGGAAAGTTTGGGGTCAGCCGGAAAATTTTGGGATTGGCCGGAAGGTTTTGGGATGGGCCAGCAGATTTTGGGATGGGCTGCTATTTTGGGATCAGCTGGAAAGTTTTGGGATCGGCCGCTGTTTTGGGATGGGCTGTGATTTTGGGATCAGCCAGCGGATTTTGGGATCAGCTGGAAAGTTTTGGGATTGGCTGGTGGATTTTGGGGTTGGCCAGAAGATTTTGGGATTGGCCGGCGGATTTTGGGATTGGGCGCAAAGTTTTGGGATGGGCCAGCAGATTTTGGGATGGGCCGCTATTTTGGGATCAGCCGGAAAATTTTAGGACAGGCCGGACGGCTTTGGGATTGGCCGGTGGATTTTGGGATCAGCCGGAAAGTTTTGGGATGGGCCAGAAGGTTTTGGGATGGGCTGCTATTTTGGGATAGGCCGGAAAGTTTTGGGATTGACTGGTGGATTTTGGGATTGGCCGCTGGATTTTGGGATTGGCTGGTGGATTTTGGGATTGGCCGGAGCATTTTGGGATTGGCCAGAATGTTTTGGGATAGGCCAGCAGATTTTGGGATGGGCTGCTATTTTGGGATCAGCCAGAAGGTTTAGGGATTGGCCAGAAGGCTTTGGGATCAGCCAGTGGATTTTGGGATCGGCTGGAAAGTTTGGGGTCAGCCGGAAAGTTTTGGGATTGGCCGGAAGGTTTTGGGATGGGCTGCTATTTTGGGATTGGCCGCAAAGTTTTGGGATTGGCCAGCAGATTTTGGGATGGGCTGCTATTTTGGGATCAGCTGGAAAGTTTTGGGATTGGCCGCTGGACTTCGGGGTTGGCTGGAAAGTTTCAGAATCGGCAGCTGTTTTGGGATGAGCTGTGATTTTGGGATCAGCCAGAAGGTTTGGGGATTGGCCAGAAGGTTTCGGGATCAGCCAGTGGATTTTGGGATTGGCCACAAAGTTTTGGGATCGGCCGGAAAGTTTTGGGATGGGCCAGAAAGTTTTGGGATCGCCAGCAGATTTTGGGATGGGCTGCTATTTTGGGATCAGCTGGAAAGTTTTGGGATCGGCCGGTGGGTTTTGGGATCAGCCAGTGGATTTTGGGATTGGCTGGAAAGTTTGGGGTCGGCCGGAAAGTTTTGGGATTGGCCAGAGGGTTTCGGGATCAGCCGGTGGATTTTGGGATTGGCCGCTATTTTGGGCTCAGCTGGTGGATTTTGGGATTGGCTGGTGGATTTTGGGATTGGCCAGAAGATTTTGGGATTGGCCGGTGCATTTTGGGATGGGCCAGAATGTTTTGGGATCACCAACAGATTTTGGGATGGGCTGCTATCTTGGGATCAGCTGGAAAGTTTTGGGATCGGCCAGAAGGCTTTGGGATCAGCCAGTGGATTTTGGGATAGGCTGGCAAGTTTGGGGATAGGCCAGAAGGCTTTGGGATGGGCCACTATTTTGGGATAGGCCGGAAAGTTTTGGGATTGGCCACTGGATTTTGGGATTGGCCACTGGATTTTGGGATCAGCCGGAAAGTTTTGGGATGGGCCAGAAGGTTTTGGGATCCTCAGCAGATTTTGGGATGGGCCATGATTTTGGGATCAGCCGGAAAGTTTTGGGATCAGCTGGAAGGCTTTGGGATCAGCCGCTATTTTGGGATTGGCCGGAAGGTTTTGGGGTCGGCCGGAAAGTTTTGGGATGGGCCAGCAGGTTTTGGGATCATCAGCAGATTTTGGGATGGGCTGCTATTTTGGGATCAGCTGGAAAGTTTTGGGATCGGCTGGTGGACTTTGGGGTTGGCTGGAAAGTTTTGGAATCGGCCGCTATTTTGGGATTGGCTGCTATTTTGGGATAGGCCAGAACGTTTTGGGATTGGCCAGTGGATTTTGGGATTGGCTGGAAAGTTTGGGGATTGGCCGGAAGGCTTTGGGATTAGCTGCTATTTTGGGATCAGCTGGAAAGTTTTGGGATCGGCTGGAAAGTTTTGGGATAGGCCAGAAGGTTTTGGGATTGGCCAGAAAGTTTTGGGACGGACCGCAGTTTTGGGAACTGCCAATATTTTGGGATCGGCTGGTGGATTTTGGGATCAACCGGAAGGTTTTGGGATGGGCCGCTATTTTGGGATGGGCTGAGCAGAGCAGGGATCAACCAGAAAGTTTTGGGATTAGCCAGTGGATTTTGGGATCAACCACTATTTTGGGATCAACTGGAAGGTTTTGGGATCAGCCAGAAGGTTTTGGGATTAGACAGAAAGTTTTGGGATTGGCCTGTGGATTTTGGGATCAGACAGAAAGTTTTGGGATCAGCCGGAAGGTTTTGGGATCAGACAGAAAGTTTTGGGATTGGCCTGTGGATTTTGGGATCAGACAGAAAGTTTTGGGATCAGCCAGAAGATGAAAAATACATGAAATCACACCAAAATTTTGCTGTTTTAATTCGAATTTTCAGAGCTTTTTTCCTTTTGAAACTCACCCAGGCCTTCGCGGGGGAGGGGAGAGGTTTTGGGATTTTTTTTTGGGGTGGGGGTTGGGATTTTTTTTTTTGTTTTTTTGGGTTTTGGGATTTTTTGAGGAGGTTTGGGGGGGGTTGGCCTTTTTTTGGGGGGTGGGTTTTCTTCTGGGGTTTTTGGGGGTTTTTTTGGGGCTTTTTGGGGGTTTGGGGAGTTTTTTAGGGTTTGGGAAGGGTTTGGGGTTTTTTTGGGGAGTTTTTGGGGTTTCTTGGGGGTTTTTTGGGGTTTTTTGGGGGGGTTTTGGGGTTTTTTGGGGGTTTTTGGGGTTTTTCGGGGGTTTTTTGGGGCTTTTTTGGGGATTTGGGGAGTTTTTTAGTGTTTGGGAGGAGTTTGGGGTTTTTTGGGGGGAGTTTTTGGGGTTTTTTGGGGTTTTTTTTGGGGCTTTTGGGGGGTTTGGGGAGTTTTTTAGGGTTTGGGAGGGGTTTGGGGTTTTTTGGGGGGTTTTTTGGGGTTTTTGGGGGTTTTTTTGGGTGGTTTTTAGGGGGTTTCATGGGGTTCTTTTGGGGTTTTTTGGGGTTTTTGGGTTTTTGGGGGTGTATTGGGTTTTTTGGGGAGGGTTGGGGTACCTTGGGGTTTTTTGGGTTTTTTTTTTGTTTTTGGGGGATTGGGAGGATTTTTTGGGTTTTTTTCCTCGGTTTTGGGCGTTTTTTGAGGTTTGGGGGCGCTGAGGTATTTTTGGGTTTCTTTGGGGGTTTTGGGGTTTTTTTGGGGGATTTCTCAGGTTCTTTTGGGGGTTTTGGTTTTTTTTCTGTTTTCTTTTTTTTCTGGTTTTTTTCTGTTTTTTTTCTGGTTTTTTTCTGGTTTTTGGGGTTTTAAGAGTTTTTTTTGGGGGAGGTTGGGGCTTTTTTTGGGAGTTTTTTTTGTGGTTTTTTGGTTTTTTTGGGACACATCTTGACCCCGAGGAGAGAGAAAAAAAAATCCTTTTTTTTTTTCCTTTTTTTTTCTCTTGTTTTTGTAATTAAAATTCTCTCGGGGTAAACAAAAAAAACTTTCGGGGCCATAAATCAGCGCCGGAACTTTCTGAGCTTCTCCCTCCGCGGAATTTGGGAATTTCTTTTCCAAACGGAGCCGAAGAAAAACCTTCGGACAAATGCAGGCCCAGGTCCCGAATTTTTTTGGGGGAAAAAAAAAAGAGAATTTGGAAAGGAACCTGCGCAGGTTTTGGAGAATTTTTTTAATGGATAATAATTTTTTTATGGATAATTTTTTATGGATTTTTAAATGGATTTTTTTTTTTTAACGTACAATTTTTTATGGAATTTTTTTAATGGATAATTTTTTTATGGATAATGATTTTTTTTATGGATAATTTCTTTATGGATAATTTTTTGATGGATTTTTTAAACGAATTTTTTTTTTTAACGTGTAATTTTTTATGGAATTTTTTTATGAATAATTTCTTAATGGATCATTTTTAATGGATTTTTTAAGCGGATTTTTTTTTTTTTTACGTATAATTTTTTATGGAATTTTTTTATGGATAATTTCTTTACGGATAATTTTTAATGGATTTTTTTTAATAGAATTTTTTTTAACTTATAATTTTTTATGGAATTTTTTTATGGATAATTTCTTTATGGATAATTTTTAATTGATTTTTTAAATGGATTTTTTTTTTAACGTATAATTTTTTATGGAATTTTTTTTATGGATAATTTTTTAATGGATAATTTTTTAATGGATAACTTTTTGATGGATTTTTTAAATGGATTTTTTTTAGGTATAATTTTTCATGGATAACTTCTACGGAAATTTTTTTACGAATAATTTTTCTTTTTTACGAATATTTAATCTTCTAGGGATAATCTTTTACGGATAACTTTTTACAGATAATTTTTTACGGATAATTTTTTAATGGATTTTCTTAACGGATAATTTTTTATGGATAATTTTTTTATGAATAATTTTTTACGGAAAATTTCTTAAGCATCATTTTTTATGGATACTCTTACAGATAATTTTTTATGGATAATTTTTTTTTTTTTTTAACATATAACTTTTCATGGATAATTTCTTACGGATTATCTTTTACGGCTAATTTTTTACGGAGAATTTTTTACACATAACTTTTTACGGCTAATTCTTCACGGCTAATCTTTTAGGGATAATTTTTTATGGAAAATTTTTTACGGAAAATTTTTTACAGATCATTTTTTACAAATAATTTTTCTCCTCTTCCCCTCCCCCCCTTCCAAAACCTCACTCCGAATTTTGCCGAATTTTTTTCTCCTCAGAGCTTCCGGCAGCGATGAATTACAACTCTGAGTTAATTAATTTATTAATTTATTTCTTTTTGAACTTCTTACCTTCGAGAGGCTCCGGGCCAGGACTCCGAGGAGAGAAATCCGAGGTTGGGATCGCGGCTGGAGCAGCAAATTGAGGAGAAAAAAAAAAAAAAATCGCTTTATTTCCTTTATTTCACTCTTTTTTGGATGGATTTTGGTCAGACGGTTTGGAATTTTTTTAGGTTTTTTTTTTTCCCCTCCAATATTTCGAATTTTCTTTTTTTTTTAAATTTTTTTTTGGGGGGGTGGGGCTCGTTGCGTTCAAATGGAAGGTGGAGGAAGAGGAAAAAAATGAAAAAAAAGGAGAAATTCAGAAATTTTGCCTCAAAAAAAATTCAAGTTATGGCCAAGATGAGGATGAGATGAGGTGGGGGAGTTCCCCTCAAAAAAAAAAGGAAAAAAGTGCTGAAAAAGAAAAAAAAAAACACAAAAAAAGAAAGAAGTCCTAAAAAAAGCGGAAAAGTCCCAAAAAAAGAGAGAAGTCCCGAAAAAGAAAAAGATCCCCCCAAAAAAAGAAAAAAGTCCCAAAAAAAAAATCCCCCAAAAAGAAAAAAGTCCCTAAAAAAAGTCTCAAAAAAAGAAAAAAAAATCCTCCCAAAAAAGAAAAAGGTCCCAAAAAAAAGGAAAAAATCCCCAAAAAGGAGAAAAGTCCCAAAACAAAGAAAAAACTCCCCAAAAAAGGGAAAAAAACCCCTCAAAAATTAAAAAAAAATTTAAAAAAATTCCCAAAAAAACCTCCCCCACTCCCAAATCTCCGATTTCTTTCCGGAAATCTTTCTCTCTTTAATAAAGAGAGAAAATAAAGATTTTTTTTTTTTTTTTTTTTTTTTAAATATCGCGAGAGGATTTGAGCCGCGAGTGACAAAAAAAAAAGAGAAGAAGAACCAAAAGGAATTTTCCTTTTCGGCAAATCCTGGGAATGGATTCCATATGGCTCGGGAAGGGCAAAAAAAAAAACCCAAAAGGAAAGGCAAAAAATGGGAAAAAAAGAGAGGGGAGGGAGGGGAGGGAGGGAAGAAAATTCCTCCGAGCCCACCGGAATTTTCCTTTTTTTTCTCGGACTTTTTGGGGGAATTTTCCCTTTTTTTTTGGGCGGTGATCGCATTAAATCTCGGACTTTTTGGGGGAATTTTCGCTTTTTTTTCGGTGGTGAATCTTATTAAATCTCGGACTTTTTGGGGGAATTTTCGCTTTTTTTTCGGTGGTGAATCCTATTAAATCTCGGACTTTTGGGGGAATTTTCGCGCTTCTTTCGGCGGTGAATCTTATTAAAGCTCGGTCTTTTGGGGGAATTTTCGCGCTTTTTTCGGCGGTGAATCTTCTCAAAGCTCGGACTTTTTGGGGGAATTTTCGCTTTTTTCTCGGCTGTGGTCCTATTAAATCTCGGTCTTTTTGGGGGAAATTTTCCTTTTTTTTCTCAGCAGTGATCGCATTAAACCTCGGTCTTTTCTGGGGAAAATTTCCTTTTTTTTCTCGGCGGTGAATCTTATTAAAGCTCGGTCTTTTCTGGGGAAAATTTCCTTTTTTTTCTCGGCGGTGAATCTTATTAAAGCTCGGTCTTTTTAGGGGAATTTTCGCTTTTTTTGGGGCGGTGAATCCTATTAAATCTCGGACTTTTTTGGGGGAATTTTCGCTTTTTTTTCGGTGGTGAATCTTATTAAATCTCGGACTTTTTGGGGGAAATTTCCTTTTTTTCCTCGGCGGTGATCGCCTTAAAGCTCGGTCTTTTTTTGGGGAATTTTCACTTTTTTTCTCAGCAGTAATCACATTAAATCTCGGCCTTTTTTGGGGAAATTTTCCTTTTTTTCTCAGCAGTGATCACATTAAACCTCGGCCTTTTTCGGGGAATTTTCCCTTTTTTTCTCGGCTGTGGTCCTATTAAATCTCGGCCTTTTTTGGAGAATTTTCCCTTTTTTCCTCGGCGGTGAATTCCATTAAACCTCGGCTTTTTCTGGGATTTTTTGGGATTTTTGGGATTCGGGAGAGCCGCGGAGAAGATCGCGGAGGTTATTTTTGGTTTCTCTCGGAGGGCAGGAGCTGAAATTTGGGTTCTGTTCCCAAAAATCTGTCGGGAATTTTAGGAAACCTTCCCCAACCTAAAAAAAATAAACTTTTTAATTTTCTTTCTCGGCCTTGGTCCCATTAAACCTCGGCCTTTTTTGGGGAATTTTTGGGATTTTTGGGAGTTCGGGAGAGCCGCGGAGAAGATCGCGGAGGTTATTTTTGGTTTTTGGCGGGGAGAGGGAATTCGGAGCCCCAAAATCTGTCTGAATTTGGGGAAAAAACCTCCAAATCCAAAAAAAAAATCCCAAATCCTGTGGGGGAAGGGCCTGTCGCGACATCCCTCGCGATTCCGGCGGGGAGAGGGAATTCGGAGCCCCAAAATCTGTCGGGAATTGGGAAAAAAACCTCCAAATCCTAAAAAAAAAAAAATCCCAAATCCTGTGGGAGATGCTGGCCCGTCCCTGTCGCGATATCCCTCGCGATTCCGACGCGGAGAGAGAATTAGGAGGCAGAATTTGGGTTCTGTTCCCCAAAATCTGTCGGGAATTTGGGGAAAAAACCTCCAAATCCTAAAAAAAAAATCCCAAATCCCGGCGGGACATCCCTCTGTCGCGACATCCCTCGCGATTCCGGCGGGGAGAGGGAATTCGGAGGCAAAACTTGGGTTCTGCTCCCCAAAATCTGTCTGGAATTTGGGGAAAAAACCTCCAAATCCTAAAAAAAAATCCCAAATCCTGTGGGAGAGGCTGGCCCATCCCTGTCGCGATATCCCTCGCGATTCCAGAGGGAGAATCCCACCCGAAGTTTTCCCAGCCCGGGACTGAAAACAAAGCTCCGATGGATTTCACATCAAAAAAAAAAAAAAAAAAAGGAGGAGAGAGAGAGGAAAAAAAAAAAAAAAAAAGGCGATTTGTCCTTAACCCCTCCCCTCATATCGGCGTGAAAAACAAAGGAAAAGGGAAAAAAAAGAGGAAAAAAAAAGAAAAAAAAGATAAAAAAAGGAGAAAAAAAAGAGGAAAAAAAAAAGGGGGGAAAGAAAGAGAAAGAAAAAAGCCAAATCGTCACCAATCTGCTCTGATTTATGGCCTGGCTTTTCATCTCGGGACGGCCAAGTGTTGTCGCCTTTTATTTCTTTCGTGTCGCCCTCCGTTCCCTCCTCCCCGAGCAGGAAAAAAAAAAAAAAATTGAGAAAACTTCAAAGAAAATCCTCCCCCGAGCGCTCCCAAACTTCTCCCCTGTTTGGCAGAGCTCTCTCTTCCCTTTTGTCTCGGCTCGTGTTTGATGAAAAAAATCAAAATAAAGAGGCCTTGGGACCGCGGGGATGAAAATTCTCCATTTCCGGGGGGAAAATCCCCCAAAAAAATGGGGAAACGGCTCCGGGAAACCCCAAAATTCCGCGTTCTCCTCTTTTTTTTCTCATTTTTTCTCCTTTTTTCTCATTTTTTTCTCATTTTTTCCTCATTTTTTTTCTCATTTTTTCTCATTTTTTCCTCATTTTTTTCTCATTTTTTCTCATTTTTTCTCATTTTTTTTCTCATTATTTTCTCTTTTTTTTTTCTCATTTTTTTTCTCCTTTTTTCCTCATTTTTTCCTCATTTTTTCTCATTTTTTTCTCATTTTTTTTCCGCTCCCCGCGCCCTCCGCGAGGCTTTGATCTCCACCAACTCTCGGCCGCAATAAATTCTGAATTACGGCGCTGCTGACGGCGTTAATCGCCGATTTTTCCGGGAAAAAAAAAAAGAGAAAAATCAACCCGAGAGGGTGGGAGGGAGAGAGGATTTTTTTTTTTTTTTTTTGGGGATTCCCGAAGGAATGACAGGCGAGGACGAAAAAAAAAAACTTTGATTGCTCAAAAATCGATGGGAACGAGCTCGAAAAGGCTAATTCTCCTCTCCCGCCCCTCGAATATCGAATGTGCCGCGAGTGGCTGAGGGGAAAAAAAAAAATCATTTTAGGAACAAAAAAATCTCATTTTCGGGGAAAAAAAATCTCATTTTCGGAGAAAAAAAAAATCTCATTTTCGGGGAAAAATAAATCTCATTTTCCGCGAGTTCATAAAGAAAAGAAGATTAGAAAATAGTTCCGAGGGTCTGGGGGGAAGGGAGAGGCGGGAGCTCCAAATTCCCAACCCCAAACCAAATCCTGTCCCTCGCGAGGGGAAAATTTGGGATTTTTGGGAAGCTGAAGGGTTAGAGAGGCAGAGTTTCAAATTCCCGACCCCAAACAGAGTCCTGTCCCTCATGAGGGGAAAATTTGGGATTTTTGGGAAGCTAAGGGGGTTAGGGAGGTGGGAATTCCAAATTCCCGCCCCAAACCGAGTCCTGTCCCTCGCGCGGGGAAAATTTGGGATTTTTGGGAAGCTGAGGGGGTTAGGGAGGTGGGAATTCCAAATTCCCGACCCCAAACAGAGTCCTGTCCCGAGAGGAAAATCTCGGATTTTTCAGAGCTGATGGAGTTAGGGAGGCGGGAGTTCCAAATTCCCGAACGCAAACCAAATCCTGTCCCTCGCGAGGGGGAAATTTGGGATTTTTTGGGAAGCTGAGGGGGTTAGAGAGGTGGGAATTCCAAATTCCCGACCCCAAACAGAGTCCTGTCCCTCGCGCGGGGAAAATTTGGGATTTTTGGGAAGCTGAAGGGTTAGAGAGGTGGGAATTCCAAATTCCCGACCCAAACCAAATCCTGTCCCTCGCACGGGGAAAATTTGGGATTTTTGGGAAGCTAAGGGGGTTAGGGAGGTGGGAATTCCAAATTCCCGCCCCAAACCGAGTCCTGTCCCTCGCGCGGGGAAAATTTGGGATTTTTGGGAAGCTGAGGGGGTTAGGGAGGTGGGAATTCCAAATTCCCGACCCCAAACAGAGTCCTGTCCCTCCCGAGAGGAAAATCTCGGATTTTTCAGAGCTGATGGAGTTAGGGAGGCGGGAGTTCCAAATTCCCGAACGCAAACCAAATCCTGTCCCTCGCGAGGGGGAAATTTGGGATTTTTTGGGAAGCTGAGGGGGTTAGGGAGGTGGAAGTTCCAAATTCCCGACCCCAAACAGAGTCCTGTCCCTCGCGAGGGGAGAATTTGGGATTTTTTGGGAAGCTGAAGGGTTAGAGAGGTGGGAATTCCAAATTCCCGCCCCAAACCAAATCCTGTCCCTCGCACGGGGAAAATTTGGGATTTTTGGGAAACTGAAGGGTTAGGGAGGTAGGAATTCCAAATTCCCGAGTCCAAACCGAGCCCTGTCCCTCCCGCGGGGAAAATTTGGGATTTTTTCTCCCCAAACCGAGCCCTGTCCCTCGCGCGGGGAGAATTCGGGATTTTTGGGAAGCTGAGGGGGTTAGGGAGGTGGGAATTCCAAATTCCCGACCCCAAACCGAGTCCTGTCCCTCCCGAGGGGAAAATTTGGGATTTTTTCAGAGCTGATGGGGTTAGGGAGGTGGAAGTTCCAAATTCCCAGCCCCAAACAGAGTCCTGTCCCTCCTGAAGGGAGAATTTGGGATTTTTCAGATCTGAGGGGGTGGGGAGGCAGAGCCCCGAGGGTCTGAGGTAAAATCCGCGTTCGGGGGATGTGAATAAATTTTGGGTCCCCCAAAATATCCTCGGGAGGGACCTGGGGCCGCCCCGGGCCTGCCCCACCCCTGACCCGGAGCCTTTGGGGCACGGGGGGGCTCTGCCGCCCCCAGCCCCGCGGCCAGCCTGGGTCGGGGGTCCTGTCCCTGTTTTGGGGTCCCCTCCCGGGTCTGGGCCCCGTTCTGGCTCTGCCACCCCCAGCCCCGCGGCCAAACTGGATCGGGGATCCTGTCCGTTTTCGGGGGTCCTGTGCCTTTTTTAGGGTCCCGTCCAGGGTTTGTTTTGGGGTCCTGTTCCTAACCCTAACCCTTAACCTAAACATAATCTTAACCCTAACCCTAACCCTAACCCTAACCCTAACCCTAACCCTAACCTTAACCCTAACCCTAACCCTAACCCTTTCCTCTTTTGGGGTCCTGTCCATTTTCTGGGGCCCTGTCCCTGTTTTGGGGTCCCGTTCCTGTTTTGGGGTCCTGTTCCTATTTTGGGGCCCTGTCCCCGTTCTGGAGTCCCAGCTCTGTTTTGGGGTCCTGTCCCTGTTCTGGGGTCCCCTCCCGGGTCCGGACCCCGTGCTGGGTCTGTCACCCCCTCCCAGGTCTGAGGTCTCTGCACGGCTGCAGATTTCCCCTCGAGTTTTGGGGTCCCGTCCGTGTTTTGGGGTCCTGTCCCTGGTCGGGGGTCCCCTCCCGGCTCTGGGTCCCTTTCTGGGACCTCCCTCGCCCCTCCCCAAATCTGGGTCCCATTGTGGGTCTGGGGTCTCTGCACGGCTGCAGACTTCTCTTCGAATTTTGGGGTCCGGTCCCTGTTCTGGGCTCCTGTCCCGGCTCTGTTTTGGGGTCCCGGCTCTGTTCTGGGGTCCCCTCCCGGCTCTGACGGAATTTTGGGGTCCCCTCCCGATCAGATCCCCCATTCCATCTCGGGGTTCGTAACCAAGCTCCGAGGGTTGTCCCCAGGGGAATTTGAGGATCCTCTCCCGGCTCTGACAGAACTTTGGGGTCCCCTCGCGATCTGATCCCCCATTCCATTTCTGGGTTTCTAAGCAAGGTCCGAGGGTCGTACCCCGGGGAATTTTGGGGTCCCCATCCAAGTCTGAGCCCCCTTTTCCTCTCTGAGTTTCTAACCAAGCTCCGAGGGCCATGCCCAGGGCAATTTTGGGGTCCTGCCCCTATTTTGGGGTCCCGGCTCTGTTTTGGGTTCCCGTCCCTGTTTTGGGGTCCCCTCCCGGATCTGACGGAATTTTGGGGTCCCCTCCCGGATCTGACGGAATTTTGGGGTCCCCTCCCGGACCTGATCCCCCATTCCATCTCGGGGTTTCTAACCAAGCTCCGAGGGCCGTGCCCACGGGAATTTTGGGGTCCTGCCCCTATTTTGGGGTCCTGCCCCTATTTTGGGGTCCTGTCCCTATTTTGGGGTCCCGGCTCTGTTTTGGGCTCCCGTCCCTGTTTTGGGGTCCCCTCCCGGCTCTGACGGAATTTTGGGGTCCCCTCCCGGGTCTGGTCCCCCATTCCATCTCGGGGTTCGTAACCAAGCTCCGAGGGCCATCCCCTGGGGAATTTGGGGATCCTCTCCCGGCTCTGACGGAACTTTGGGGTCCCCTCGCGATCTGATCCCCCATTCCATTTCTGGGTTTCTAAGCAAGGTCCGAGGGTCGTACCCCGGGGAATTTTGGGGTCCCCATCCAAGTCTGAGCCCCCTTTTCCTCTCTGAGTTTCTAACCAAGCTCCGAGGGCCATGCCCAGGGGAATTTTGGGGTCCTGTCCCTATTTTGGGGTCCCGGCTCTGTTTTGGGTTCCCGTCCCTGTTTTGGGGTCCCCTCCCGGATCTGACGGAATTTTGGGGTCCCCTCCCGGATCTGACGGAATTTTGGGGTCCCCTCCCGGACCTGATCCCCCATTCCATCTCGGGGTTTCTAACCAAGCTCCGAGGGCCGTGCCCACGGGAATTTTGGGGTCCTGCCCCTATTTTGGGGTCCTGCCCCTATTTTGGGGTCCTGTCCCTATTTTGGGGTCCCGGCTCTGTTTTGGGCTCCCGTCCCTGTTTTGGGGTCCCCTCCCGGCTCTGACGGAATTTTGGGGTCCCCTCCCGGGTCTGGTCCCCCATTCCATCTCGGGGTTCGTAACCAAGCTCCGAGGGCCATCCCCTGGGGAATTTGGGGATCCTCTCCCGGCTCTGACGGAACTTTGGGGTCCCCTCGCGATCTGATCCCCCATTCCATTTCTGGGTTTCTAAGCAAGGTCCGAGGGTCGTACCCCGGGGAATTTTGGGGTCCCCATCCAAGTCTGAGCCCCCTTTTCCTCTCTGAGTTTCTAACCAAGCTCCGAGGGCCATGCCCAGGGGAATTTTGGGGTCCTGTCCCTATTTTGGGGTCCCGGCTCTGTTTTGGGTTCCCGTCCCTGTTTTGGGGTCCCCTCCCGGCTCCGACGGAATTTTGGGGTCCCCTCCCGGACCTGATCCCCCATTCCATCTCGGGGTTTCTAACCAAGGTCCGGGGGCTGTCCCCAGGGGAATTTTGGGGTCCTGTCCCTATTTTGGGGTCCCGGCTCTGTTTTGGGATCTCCTCCCGGATCTGACGGAATTTTGGGGTCCCCTCCCGGGTCTGGTCCCCCATTCCATCTCGGGGTTTCTAACCAAGCTCCGGGGGCTGTCCCCAGGGGAATTTTGGGGTCCGGACCCCCTGCCCCTGTCCGGCTGCCCCTCGGCCACGGCGACCCCGCGGCCCTCGGGCACGGCCCGCGACAGGCGACAATCGGCAGGCGACAGTGGCGACAATCGGCAGGCGACAGTGGCGACAGTGGCACAAAGGAGACTCCGCCCGGGGCACAGAAATAAAGCCCCGCGGGTGATTTAGAGAGCTCGGGACACTCGGGGGGGCTCGGGAGGGACCCCCGCCCGCCGGAGACAGAGTTCTCACGGTCGGCGTCACAAACCGAGAGGGAAACATTCAATAATTGTTTAAAAAAAGAAAAAAAATTTTGAAAAAGCCAAAACGTGAAATGAAAAGGAAGGAAAGAAGATGGAAAGAAGGAAAGAAAAAAGGAAAGAAAGGAAAGAAAGGAAAGAAAGGAAAGAAAGGAAAGAAGCAAAGAAAGAAAGAAGGAAAGAAAGAGAGAGAGAGAAAGAAGGAAATAGAGAAAGAAAGAAAGAGAGAGAAAGAGAAAGACAGAGAGAGAAAGAAAGAAAGAAAGAAAGAAAGAAAGAAAGAAAGAAAGAAAGAAAGAAAAGGAAAAAAGAAAGAAAAGAAAAAAGAAATAAAAGAGAGAACGAGAGAGAGAAAGAAAGAGAGAGAGAAAGAAAGAAAGAAAGAAAGAAAGAAAGAAAGAAAAGAAAAAAAAGAAAGAAAAGAAAAAAGAAATAGAAGAGAGAACGAGAGAGAAAGAAAAAGAGCGAGAGAGAGAAAGAGAGAAAGAGAAAAAGAGAAAGAGAGAAAAATTAAAAAAGAAGACAGAAAGAAAGAAAGAAAGAAAGAAAAGTGAGAGAAAGACAGAGAGAAAAAGAGACAAAGAAGGAAAGAGACAAAGAAAGAGAAGGAAAGAAGGAAAAGAAAGAAAAGAACGAAAAATCAACAAAACAAAGCACTACAGGACAAATAAAGGGAATTGGGGAGGGCTCCGCAGCCCTCGAAGCACCGCGGGCTCTGACAGAGATCTCTGCCTCATCTCTGCCGCGCTCTCCATCCCCGAATCTCCCAAAATATTTCCCAAAACATTTCCCAAACCCCTCCGAGCCGCTCCGATCCTCTCCGCAAAGCTTTCCTCCTCCTCCGCGCAGAGCCCAAGCCGGGCCGGGCTGGGCCAGCCTCGGCCGAGCCCAGGGGAGGGGAGGGACCGAGGGGAGGAAAAAAAACCCAAAAAAAATGGGAATTCTCACCCGAGGATCGCCGCCGACATTTAATCTCGGCCGCCGGTGGCACTTTTATTGACTCCGCGCATGGCGGGGCTTGTAAAAGATTTCCGAACGCGAGCTGCCGCTTCCTCCCCTCCTTTTCAACTCTTCTCCGCCTGACCCCGCGCAGGATGCGCTCCGAGCCGCGGGGGATGCGCTGAGCCCGCGGGAGATGTGCTGACCCCGCGGGGGATGCGCTCAGAACCGCGGGGGATGCGCTGAGCCCGCGGGAGATGTGCTGACCCCGCGCAGGATGCGCTCCGAGCCGCGGGGGATGCTCTGAGCCCGCGGAGGATGCGCTCAGAGCCGCGGGGAATGCACTGACCTCCCGGAGGATGAGCTGAACCCGCGGAGGATGCTCTGACCCCGCGCAGGATGCGCTCAGAGCCGCGCAGGATGTGCTGACCCCGCGGGGGATGCGCTGAACCCGCGGAGGATGCGCTCAGAACCGCGCAGGATGTGCTGACCCCGCGGGGGATGTGCTGACCCCGCGGGGGATGTGCTGACCCCGCGGAGGATGCGCTCCGAGCCGCGGGGGATGTGCTCAGAACCGCAGAGGATGCTCTGACCCCGCGCAGGATGCGCTGAGCCCGCGGAGGATGCGCTGAACCCGCGGAAGATGAGCTGACCCCGCGGAAGATGCTCTCAGAACCGCGCAGGATGCGCTCCGAGCCGCGCAGGTCGCGCCGAGCCGCGGGGGATGTGCTGAACCCGCGGAGGATGCACTGACCCCGCGCAGGATGCGCTCCGAGCCGCGCAGGATGTGCTGACCCCGCGGGGGATGCGCTGAACCCGCGGAAGATGCTCTCAGAACCGCGCAGGATGCGCTCCGAGCCGCGCAGGTCGCGCTGAGCCGCGGCCGCGCCATCCACCGTGTCCCCAAAAAGCTCCGCGGAGATTTTCCTGCGCGCGTTTTCGGGGAGGTGACAGCTGCCGGCCGCGTTCGGCTGCTTTAGAACACTTTTTTGCTGCTTTAAAACACATTTTTGCTACTTTAAAACACATTTTTGCTGCTTTAAACCCATTTTTTGTTGGTTTTAAACCCATTTTTAATCAATTTTTTGTTGGTTTTAAACCCATTTTTCCTGGTTTTTAATCAATTTTTCCTGGTTTTAAGCCCATTTTACTGCTTTATACAAAATTTTTACTGTTTTATACCCAATTTTTGCTACTTTGAAGCCCATTCTTCCTGGTTTTGGACTCATTTTCACTGATTTATACCCACTTTTTGTTGATTTAAAGCCTATTTTGACTGGTTTATATCCAATTTCTCCTGATTTTAAGCCGATTATTTCCTAGTTCCTAAGCCAATTTTTGCTACTTTTTAAGCCCATTTTTGACTGGTTTCTACCAAATTTTTTACTGGTTTTAAGCCCATTTTTGCTAGTTTCTAAGCCCATTTTTTCCTGTTTTTTAAGCCCATTTTTCCTGATTTTAAGCCCATTTTCACTAGTTTTTAAACCCATTTTCCCATTTTTCCTGATTTTAAGCCCATTTTCACTAGTTTTTAAACCCATTTTCCCATTTTTGCTGATTTTTAAGCCCATTTTTGCTGTTTTTAAGCCCATTTTTTCCTGTTTTTAAAGCCCATTTTTTCCTGATTTTAAGCCCATTTTTTGCTCATGTTAAAACCCAAATTCGCTGGTTTTTAAGCCCATTTTTTGCTCGTTTCTAAACCCAAATTTGCAGTTTTTTAAGCCCATTTTCAGCAATATTCCGAGGTGAATCCCAGGCAAAAAAAACCCAAAAATCCTCACAGCACTTTCTCCCAATTTCCATCCCTCACATCTCACCCTCTCCCCACCCTTAACGAGAACCCAAAAAAAAACACAAAAAACCTCACGAAAACCTCAGGAAATGCCCCAAAATTCTTTTTTTTTTTCCCCTCTCCGGGGGTCGTGGGGACACTTTCGGGGTCACCCCACATCTCCCCATTGTTCAAACCCCTCCGCTTTTAATATTCATTTTATTTCCATTTCAAAACTCCGAATTCTGCTTTAAAACCACCCGGGAGAGAGGGGGAAAAAATAAAAAAAAAATAAATAAATTTTGTCCATCAAGAGACGCGCGATCCCGAGCCGTAAATTTTATTTTAAGGTCGCGCTCTTTCCCGAGGTTTATACACCAACGGAGCTTCGCCTTTTGCTCCCAAATTTATACAAATCTCTCCTTAATTGCTAATCACGGTAATTTAAGAGCCCCGAGCTGCGGAGCTTTCATATTAACGTCTGATCTATGACTGTAAATCGTCTGAAATCATCAACTCCGCGGAGAGAGAGAGAGAGAGATCGGAAAATATCATCGTTTTCAGCCTGAGGGGAAAAAAAAAAAAAAAAAAAAAAAAAAAAAAAAATTTGATTTATCTCGGGCATAAAAAAAACTCGGATTTCTCTCTCTCTCTCTCTCTCTCTCCCAAAAAAAAAAAACCACAATGGCAGCCGAGGCGCCGCTGACATGTTTATTGTAATAAATCAAAGAGAAAAAAAGAAAAAAGGAAAAAAAAAAAAGGAGGGGGGGGGAAAAAGGGAGGAAGAGAGAAAAAAAAAAAAACGGAGAGGAGGGAGTGGGAAAAAAAAAAAAAAAAAAATCCTAAAAATATCAATGAAATGCCTCGATGGATATAAACACTCGGAGGAAATGGAGACGGCGATTTGTCACATTTGGCGACAATAACATGAATAACAAACAATAAATCGGCGCGGACGCGGCAGGAATGGGGAGAGCCCCGCGCTACTCACGGTGACAATCCGACCCTCGGCGCGGCTCCGCTCTGCGCGAAAATTCCTTTATTCTCTCCTCTCTCCTCCTCTTTTTCTCTCTCTCTCCCTTCTTTGTTTTTTTTCCTCTTTTTTTCCTCTTTTTTCCTTTTTTTTCCTCTTTTTTTCCTCTTTTTTTCCTCTTTTTTTCCTTTTTTTTCCTCTTTTTTTCCTCTTTTTTTCCTCTTTTTTCCTTTTTTTTTCCTCTTTTTTTCCTCTTTTTTTCCTCTTTTCTCCTTTTTTTTCCTCTTTCTTTCCTCTTTTTTTCCTCTTTCTTTCCTCTTTTTTTCCTCTTTTCTCCTCTTTCTTTCCTCTTTTTTCCTCTTTTTTCCCTTTTTTTCCTCTTTTTCCCTTTTTTTTTTGCTTTGTCGCGTCTCTCTCTCTCTCTCTCTCTCTGAGATTTTTTTTATTACAATTTTTTTTTAATTTAATTTTTTTTTTTTTTAAATAATTTTTTTTTTTTTTTTTTTTTAAAGGACACAGGGATTTGGCGTGGGGCTCCGGGCAGAGCTCGCCCGCGATTTTCCTGACGAATCCATATCTATCCCGCGAGCTCGGCATTAATTATTTAATGAATCCATCACGTGACGGGGAAGGGGGAAGGGAAGGGAAGGGGGAGGGGAAGGGTCTGGGTCTCTGTGCCTCTCTCATTTTCAGGCTCCAAGGATCACTCTGACCTTCCACCGGAACACGGCTCAGTTTCTTTGCTTTTTTTCCCTTTTTTTCCTTTTTTTTCTTTCTATTTTTTTCCATTTTTTTAATATTTTTTCTTTATTTTTCTTTTTTCTTTTTCCTTTTTTCCCTCTTTTGTTTTCCTTTTTTCTCTTTTTTTATTTCTCTGTTTCTTTGCTTTTTTTCCCTTTTTTTCCTTTTTTTTCTTTCTATTTTTTCCATTTTTTAATATTTTTTCTTTATTTTTCTTTTTTCTTTTTCCTTTTTTCCCTCTTTTGTTTTCCTTTTTTCTCTTTTTTTATTTCTCTTTTTTCTTTCTTTTTTTCCCTTTTTTTCCTTTTTTTTCTTTCTATTTTTTTCCTTTTTTTTAATATTTTTTCTTTATTTTTCTTTTTCCTTTTTTCCCTCTTTTGTTTTCCTTTTTTCTCTTTTTTTATTTCTCTGTTTCTTTGCTTTTTTTCCCTTTTTTTCCTTTTTTTCTTTCTATTTTTTTCCATTTTTAAATATTTTTTTCTTTATTTCTCTTTTTTCTTGTTTTCTTTTTTTTCTCTTTTGTTTTCCTTTTTTCTCTTTTTTTATTTCTCTTTTTTCTTTCTTTTTTTCCCTTTTTTCCTTTTTTTTCTTTCTATTCTTTTCCATTTTTAAATATTTTTTTCTTTATTTCTCTTATTTCTTTTTTCTTTTTTTTCTCTTTTGTTTTCCTTTTTTCTCTTTTTTTATTTCTCTTTTTTCTTTCTTTTTTTCCCTTTTTTTCCTTTTTTTTCTTTCAATTTTTTCCTTTTTTTTAATATTTTTTCTTTATTTTTCTTTTTTCTTTTTCCTTTTTTCCCTCTTTTGTTTTCCTTTTTTCTCTTTTTTTATTTCTCTGTTTCTTTGCTTTTTTTCCCTTTTTTTCCTTTTTTTTCTTTCTATTTTTTTCCATTTTTTTAATATTTTTTCTTTATTTCTCTATTTTCTTGTTTTCTTTTTTTCTCTTTTGTTTTCCTTTTTTCTCTTTTTTTATTTCTCTTTTTTCTTTGCTTTTTTTCCCTTTTTTTCCTTTTTTTTCTTTCTATTTTTTTCCATTTTTAAATATTTTTTTCTTTATTTCTCTTATTTCTTTTTTCTTTTTTTTCTCTTTTGTTTTCCTTTTTTCTCTTTTTTTATTTCTCTTTTTTCTTTCTTTTTTTCCCTTTTTTTCCTTTTTTTTCTTTCTATTTTTTCCATTTTTTTAATATTTTTTCTTTATTTTTCTTTTTTCTTTTTCCTTTTTTCCCTCTTTTGTTTTCCTTTTTTCTCTTTTTTTATTTCTCTGTTTCTTTGCTTTTTTTCCCTTTTTTTCCTTTTTTTCTTTCTATTTTTTTCCATTTTTAAATATTTTTTTCTTTATTTCTCTTTTTTCTTGTTTTCTTTTTTTTCTCTTTTGTTTGCCTTTTTTCTCTTTTTTATTTCTCTTTTTTCTTTTCCTTTTTTCCTTTTTTTTTTCCTATTCTTTTCCTCTTTTTAAATTTTTTTTTCTTGATTTCTCTTTTTTTCTCTTTTCTTTTTTTTCTCTTTTGTTTTCCTTTTTTCTCTTTTGTTTTCCTTTTTTCTCTTTTTTTTATTTCTCTTTTTTTCTCTTTTGTTTTCCTTTTTTCTTTTTTTTTATTTCTCTTTTTTCTTTTTTTATTTCTCTTTTTTCTTTTTTCCCACTTCTTTTTTTCCTTTTTTTTTCCTATTATTTTACATTTTTAAATATTTTTTTCTTGATTTCTCTTACTTCTTTTTCCTTTTTTTCTCTTTTGTTTTCCTTTTTTCTCTTGTGTTTTCCTTTTTTCTCTTTTTTTAATTTCTCTTTTTTCTTATTTCTCTTTTTTCTTTTTTCCCACTTTTTTCTTTTTCTCCTTTTTTCCTTTTTTCTTTCTATTTTTTTCCTTTTTTTTCCCTTTTTTAAAATATTTTTTCTTGATTTCTCTTATTTCTTTTTTCTTTTTTTTCTCTTTTGTTTTCCTTTTTTCTCTTTTTTTTATTTCTCTTTTTTCTTTTTTTATTTCTCTGTTTCTTTGCTTTTTTTTCCTTTTTTTCCTTTTTTTTCCTATTCTTTTCCCCTTTTTAAATTTTTTTCCTTGATTTCTCTTTTTTTCTCTTTTCTTTTTTTCCTTTTGTTTTCCTTTTTTCTCTTTTTTTTATTTCTCTTTTTTTTAATTTCTCTTTTTTCTTTTTTTATTTCTTTTTTCTTTTTTTAATTTCTCTTTTTTCTTTTTTCCCACTTCTTTTCTTTTTTTCCTTTTTTCCTTTTTTTCTCTATTCTTTTCCTTTTTTTAAATATTTTTTTTCTTGATTTCTCTTTTTTCTTGTTTTCTTTTTTTCTCTTTTGTTTTCCTTTTTTCTCTTTTTTTAAATTTCTCTTTTTTCTTTTTTTCCACTTCTTTTTTTCTTTTTTCCTCTTTTTTATCCACTTTTTTTTCCTCTTTGTTTTTCTTATTTTCCCCCTTTTATCTCTTTTTTCTCTTTTCTTTTTTCCTCTTTTTTATCCTCTTTTTTCTCTTTGTTTTTCCTATTTTCCCCCTTTTATCTCTTTTTTCTCTTTTCTCTTTTTCTCTTTTTTATCCTCTTTTTTCCTCTTTGTTTTTCCTATTTCTCCCTTTTATCTCTTTTTTCTCTTTTCTTTTTTCCTCTTTTTTATCCTCTTTTTTCTCTTTGTTTTTCCTATTTCCCCCTTTTATCTCTTTTTTCTCTTTTCCTTTTTTCTTCTTCATTTTCTTTTTTTTTAATTTCTTTTTCTCCCTTTTTTCCTTCTTTTTTTTCTTTTTTTCCCTTTTATTTTGGTTTTTTCCCATTTTTTTCTCTTTTTAAAGAACTTTCCAACCAAATGGACCCAATTTGAGAATCCTTCCCCCCATTTTTTATTAAACCCTGCGATTTTGGGTTTATTTCCCCAATTTGAGAATCTCTCAAAGCCTTCCCTAAACCTTCCCCGGAATTTGCCTTTGTTTGAGCTCAGCCAAATCTCCTCCTGATTTTTTTCTTATTTAAAATTCCTTTTTTTTTTTTTTCATCTCAAAAGCAGCGGAACCGTTTTGGAGCTGAGAATATTTCTATTTTTTTTTCATTTTTGTTAAAGCTCTCCGAGGTCTTCCCTCGCCGCTGCTTTTATTGTTTTGGGCCAGACTTTATTACATTTAAAAAAAAAAAACAAATCAGATTTTGAGTCTGAGCTGCCAAGTGCAAGGGGAAAAAAAAAAATCAGATTTTGAGTGTGAGGAGCCAAGAACAAGGGGGGGAAAAAAATCAAATTTTGGAGTCTGAGCTGCCAAGTGCAAGGGGGAAAAAAACCCAAATTTTGATTGTGAGCTGCCAAGTACAAGGGAAAAAAAATTTGGAGTCTGAGCTGCCAAGTGCAAGGGGAAAAAAAAAAAATCAGATTTTGAGTGTGAGGAAATCTTCCAATCATGAGGAAAAAAAAAAAATTGAGTCTGAGCTGCCAAGTACAAGGGAAAAAAAATCAAGTTTTGAGTGTGAGGAGCCAAGAACAAGGGAAAAAAAAATCAAATTTTGGAGTCTGAGCTGCCAAGTACGAGGGAAAAAAAAATCAAATTTTGGAGTGGGAGCTGCCAAGTACAAGGGAAAAAAAAAAATCAGATTTTGAGTGTGAGGAGCCAAGAACAAGGGGGGGAAAAAAATCAAATTTTGGAGTCTGAGCTGCCAAGTGCAAGGGGGAAAAAAAACCAAATTTTGATTGTGAGCTGCCAAGTACAAGGGAAAAAAAATTTGGAGTCTGAGCTGCCAAGTGCAAGGGGAAAAAAAAAAAATCAGATTTTGAGTGTGAGGAAATCTTCCAATCATGAGGAAAAAAAAAAAATTGAGTCTGAGCTGCCAAGTACAAGGGAAAAAAAATCAAGTTTTGAGTGTGAGGAGCCAAGAACAAGGGAAAAAAAAATCAAATTTTGGAGTCTGAGCTGCCAAGTACGAGGGAAAAAAAAATCAAATTTTGGAGTGGGAGCTGCCAAGTACAAGGGAAAAAAAAAAATCAGATTTTGAGTGTGAGGAGCCAAGAACAAGGGGGAAAAAAAAATCAAATTTTGGAGTCTGAGCTGCCAAGTGCAAGGGGAAAAAAAAAAACCAGATTTTGAGTGTGAGGAGCCAAGAACAAGGGAAAAAAAAATCAAATTTTGGAGTCTGAGCTGCCAAGTACAAGGGGAAAAAAAAACAAATTTTGATTGTGAGCTGCCAAGTACAAGGGAAAAAAATTTGGAGTCTGAGCTGCCAAGTGCAAGGGGAAAAAAAAAATCAGATTTTGAGTGTGAGGAAATCTTCCAATCATGAGGAAAAAAAAAAAAAATTGAGTCTGAGCTGCCAAGTACAAGGGAAAAAAAAAATCAAATTTTGAGTGTGAGGAGCCAAGAACAAGGGAAAAAAAAAAATCAAATTTTGGAGTCTGAGCTGCCAAGTACAAGGGAAAAAAAAATCAAATTTTGATTGTGAGCTGCCAAGTACGAGGGAAAAAAAATTTGGAGTCTGAGCTGCCAAGTGCAAGGGGAAAAAAAAAAATAAATAAATAAACAGAGAGAATAACAAAGGGAAGGCCCCGGAGCTGTCCTGGCACGGCCCGGCCCTGGCACGGGGGGAGGCAGGACCCCAAAAATGACCTCAGGGTCACCCCGAGTGTCCCCGAGTGTCCCCGAGTGTCCCCGAGCAGGAGGGGGACAGGGCCACCCCGGGAGGGGACAGCCCCACCCCCTCCGAGTGACACGGTGTACCCAAATTCTGCTCTCCCTCCCTGGATAAAGGCCTCAGGGAGCTCGGATTTGACTAAAAAATGAATTAAAAACTCTAAAAATTTGGATTTTTTACTCATTTGAGTGTTCCTGAGCAGGTGGGGACAGGGCCACCCCCGGAGGGGACAGCCCCACCCCCTGCGAGTGACACCGTGTCCCCAAATTCTGCCCTTCCTTCCGGGATAAAGGCCTCAGGGAGCTCGGATTCAGCATAAAAATTAATTAAAAATCTTAAAAAGTGGATTTTTGACTGCCATGAGTGTCCCCGAGCAGGGGGGGGACAGGGACACCCCAGGAGGGGACAGCCCCACCCCCTGCAAGTGACACCGTGTCCCCAAATTCCACCCTTCCTTCCGGGATAAAGGCCTCAGGGAGCTCAGATTTGACTAAAAAATTATTTTAAAACCCAAAAAATTTGGATTTTTGACTCATTTGAGTGTTCCAGAGCAGGAGGGGACAGGGCCGCCCCGGGAGGGGACAGCCCCACCCCCTGCGAGTGTCACAGTGTCCCCAGAGCCCTTCGAGAACACAAACTCCGCCCTTCCCCATAGGATAAAGGCCTCGAATTCAGAGCAAAAATTAATTAAAAACACTAAAAAAACGGATTTTTGACTCCCTGGAGTGTCCCCAGAACCGGGGGGTGACAGGGACACCCCGGGACAGGGAGACCCCAAACCTCCTCCAGAATCCCCTCCAAAATTCCTCCAAAATTCCTCCAAAATTCCTCCAAAATTCTTCCAAGATTCCTCCAAAATTCTTCCAAGATTCCTCCAAAATTCCTCCAAAATTCCGCCCTCCCTCCCTGGATAAAGGCCTCAGAGAGCTCGGATTTGATTAAAAAATTAATTAAAAACTCTAAAAATTTGGATTTTTGACTCCCCTGAGTGTCCCAGAGTCGGAGGAGGGGACAGGGACACCCCGGGAGGGGACATTCCCCACCCCCTCCGAGTGTCACAGTGTCCCCAAATTCTGCCCTTCCTCCCGGGATAAAGGCCTCGAATTCAACGCAAAAATTAATTAAAAACACTGAAAATTCGGATTTTTGTCTGCCTTGAGAGGGCAGAAAGAGCCGGGGGGGGAGATGGAAGGAATGGATTTTTTTCTTTTTTTCTTTTTTTACCATTTTTTTCTTTTCTTTTACCATTTTTTTTCTTTTTTTTTTTCCCCCTTTTTTCCTCTCATAAAACTCCCGCCCCTGCGGACAGAGAGAGGTAAAAAACATTTTTAAAAAAAGGGGGGGGGAAAGGAAAAAAGAAAAAAAAAAAGGGAAAACAAAGAGGGGAAAAGAAAAGAGGGGGGGGAAAGGGAAAATAAAAGAGAGGGGGAGAAAAAGGAAAAAATAAAAGAGGGGGAAAAAACGGGAAAAAAAAGAAGAAAAAAAAGGGAACGGAGCAACAAACGGAGATCCCCTCCCCCCCCCGCGGCATTTTTGGGTTTGTTTCACTCCAATCAATCCCCATTTTGGATTTTCCCTTTTTTTTTTGGTGTTTCAAACCGAATTTCAAAGGCGAACGCTGCCACGAACGGCGCCCCGGAGGCTCCGCGATCAGAGCGTTCCCTGCGCAGAGAGAAACGAGCGAGCGTTCGGAGCGTTCGGAGCGTTCGGAGCGTGCGTTCGTGCGTTCGGGCGTTCGTGCGTTCGGGCGTTCGGGCGTTCGGGCGTTCGTGCGTTCGTGCGTTCGTGCCTTCGTTCTTGCGTTCGTGCGTTCGTTCCTGAGTTCGTGCCTGCGTTCGTGAGTTCGTGCGTTCGTGCGTTCGTGAGTTCGTGCGTTCGTGAGTTCGTGAGTTCGTGAGTTCGTGCGTTCGTGCGTTCGTGAGTGCGTTCGTTTGTTCGCTCGTGCGTTCGTGCGTTCGTTCGTGAGCTCGTGAGCTCGTGAGTTCGTGCCTTCGTGAGTTCGTTCGTGCGTTCGTGCCTTCGTGAGTTCGCTCGTTCGTTCGCTCGTTCGTGCGTTCTTGCGTTCGGAGCGTTCGTTCGTTCGTTCGTTCGTGCGTTCGGGCGTTCGTGAGCTCGTGAGTTCGTGCCTTCGTTCGTGCGTTCGTGCGCTCGTGAGTTCGTTCGTGCGTTCGTGAGTTCGTGCGTTCGGAGCGTTCGTTCGTGCGTTCGTGCGTTCGCGCGTTCGTGTGTTCGTGAGTTCGTGCCTGCGTTCGTGCGTTCGGGCGTTCGTGCGTTCGTGCCTTCGTGCGTTCGTGCGTTCGTGAGTTCGTGCGTTCGTGCGTTCGTGAATTTGTGCCTTCGTGAGTTCGTGAGTTCGTGCCTTCGTGAGTTCGTGCGTTCGTGCGTTCGTGCGTTCGTGCCTTCGTGCCTTCGTGAGTTCGTGCGTTCGTTTGTTCGCTCGTGCGTTCGTTCGTGCGTTCGTGCGTTCGTGAGTTCGTGCCTGCGTTCGTGCGTTCGTGCGTTCGTGAGTTCGTGCCTGCGTTCGTGCGTTCGTGAGTTCGTGCCTGCGTTCGTGCGTTCGTGAGTTCGTGAGTTCGTGCGTTCGTTTGTTCGCTCGTGCGTGCGTTCGTGCGTTCGTGCGTTCGAGAGTTCGTGCGTTCGTGCCTTCGTGCCTTTGTGAGTTCGTGCGTTCGTGCGTTCGTGCGTTCGTGAGTTCGTGCGTTCGTGAGTTCGTGCCTTCGTGCCTTCGTGAGTTCGTGCGTTCGTGCCTTCGTGAGTTCGTGCCTTCGTGCCTTCGTGAGTTCGTTCCTTCGTTCGTGAGTTCGTGCGTTCGTGAGTTCGTGCCTTCGTGAGTTCGTGAGCTCGTGAGTTCATGCGTTCGTGCCTTCGTGAGCTCGTGCCTTCGTTCGTGCGTTCGTGCCTTCGTTCGTGCGTTCGTTCGTTCGCACAGCGCGGGAGCGATCGGGGACTGAAAACGCTGCGTTCCGAGCGCGCCGCGGAAATGTGTCGGGAAAATGGCCTCGAGAGGGACTCGGGGACACCGCCGGCATGTCCCCGAGTGCCCCTCCCCCGCCCCGAGATGTCCCCAAGTCCCCCCGGATCCCCTCCCCCACAATATCCCCAGGTGCCCTCGCCCACCCCAAATGTCCCCAAGTCCCCCCGGATCCCGAAATGTCCCCAAGTCCCCCGGATCCCCTCCACCATAATGTCCCCCGGATCCCCTCCCCCACCCCCAAATGTCCCCAAATCCCCCCGGGTCCCCTCCCCCCCAATGTCCCCAAGTACCCTCCCTCACCCCGAAATGTCCCCAAGTCCCCCTCGCCCATCCCGAAATGTCCCCAAGTCCCCCGGATCCCCTCCCATCCCCCACCCCCAAATGTCCCCGAGTGCCCCCGTGTCCCCTCCCCTCCCCCACCCCGAAATGTCCCCAAATCCCCCCGGGTCCCCTCCCCTCCCCCACCCTGAGATGTCCCCAAGTCGCCCCGGGTCCCCTCCCCCACAATGTCCCCAAGTACCCTCCCTCACCCCGAAATGTCCTCAAGTCCCCCCGATCCCCTCCCCTCCCCCACCCCCAAATGTCCCCAAGTCCCCCCGATCCCCTCCCCTCCCCCACCCCGAAATGTCCCCAAATCCCCCCGGGTCCCCTCCCCTCCCCCACCCTGAGGTGTCCCCATGTCGCCCCGGATCCCCTCCCCCCCAATGTCCCCAAGTACCCTCCCTCACCCCGAAATGTCCCCAAGTCCCCCTCGCCCATCCCGAAATGTCCCCAAGTCCCCCTCGCCCATCCCGAAATGTCCCCAAGTCCCCCGGATCCCATCCCCCAGCCCGAGATGTCCCCGAGTCCCCTCCCCCACTCTGAGATGTCCCCAAGCCCTCTCCCCCACCCCAAAATGTCCCCAAGTCCCCCTGATCCCCTCCCCCACAATGTCCCCAAGTCCCCCTGATCCCCTCCCCGAAATGTCCCCAAGTCCACCTGATCCCCTCCCCCACCCCGAAATGTCCCCAAATCCCCCTGATCCCCTCCCCCACAATGTCCCCAAGTCCCCCTGATCCCCTCCCCGAAATGTCCCCAAGTCCACCTGATCCCCTCCCCCACCCCGAAATGTCCCCGAGTCCCCCGGGTCCCCTCCCCCACCTCTCATAGCCATGGAGAAATGGAGAGGAGAAAATAAATTTAATTTTCTTTCCTCTCCGCGCAGTTCCCGCCGGGGTTGGGCTCGGCCTTTGCCCCCAGGGTTTGGGGATTATTTCGTGCGGTTTTGGGTTTTTTTTAGTCCACTTTTGGGGTTTTTTGGGGGTTCTTTTAGTCCACTCTTGGGGTATCTTTTTTGGTCCACTTTGGGGTCTTTGGGGGATCATTTTTTGGCCCAGTTTTGGAGCCATTGGGTGATTTTTTCATCCAACTTTTGGGGTTTTTGGGGAGGGTTTTTTGGTTTAGTTTTGGGGTCTTTGGGGGGTTCTTTTAATCCACTTTTGGGGCCTTTGGGGTATTCTTTTCATCCACTTTTGGGGTTTTTGGGGGGTTTTTTTGTTTAGTTTTGGGGTCTTTGGGGCGTTTTTTCATCCACTTTTGGGGTTTTGGGGGATCTTTCTTTGGTCCACTTGGGGGATTGTTTTGTGCAGTTTCGGGAGTTTTTTTCATCCACTTTTGGGGTCTTTGGGGGACCTTTTTCTGGTCCAGTTTTGGGGTCTTTGGGAGATTCCTTTCGTCCACTTTTGGGGTCTTTGGGGGATTCTTTTAGTCCATTTTTTGAGGATTTTTTTTGCTCCACTTTTGGGGTCCTTTGGGAGTTATTTTCATCCATTTTGGGCTCTTTGGGGGAACATTTCTGCTCCAGTTTTGGGGTCTTTGGGGATTATTTTCATCCATTTTGGGCTCTTTAGGGGGGATTGTATTTTGACCTAGTTTGGCAGTTTTTGGAGGATTTTTTTGTCCAATTTCAGGATCTTTCAGTGATTTTTTTTTCTCCAGCTTTGCCATCTTTGTGTGGAATTTTTTTTTACCCAATTTCGCCATCTTTCAACGATTTTTCCCCTCCGATTTCCCCACCCCCTGGGGGATTTCTCAGCCCAATTTTCCCCTGGAGCTAACAAAAGCTCCCGCGGATCGAATTTGGGGGGTCCGGGCTCATCCCTCCCCCTCGGGGGTGTCCCCGGGAGAGCCTCGGGGTTCCCCCGCGGATCTTCCGCGGATCTTCCGCACCCTCCGAGAGCCCCGCGGGCCTCGGGAGGAGCGAAAAAAGGGCGGGGGGGGGGAAAGCAGAGACAACCTCGGAAACAAAGGAATTTCTGAAAATCACCCCAGGGCCTCCTCCGCTCGGGGGTTTGGGGCCTGGAATTGAGGGTTTTTTCCCACCCCAAATTATATTTTTTTTTTTTTTTAGGCCCCGCGGAGCCAAATCCGTTTCACTCTCCCACACCAAAACAAGACGCCAAAAAAAAGAAACAAAACCCAAAAAACAAAGATTTCGCCGCAAAAACGAAAAGACAAACTCCGCCGAGCCCGGAGGATGAAACCGCGAGAAAACACAAATAAACCAACTTTTTAAAGACCTTTTTTTTTCTCACTTTTCGCTGCTCTTTCCCAGGCCCGGGGCGCACGCGGAGCTCTCGGACCTCACAATGTCCAGCCCGGGGGAGGTCAAGGGGTCCGGAGGTCACTCCGCGGCTATAAAGCCAAACTAATGGCCTAGAAAAGGTGTCCTCTGCGTGAACCCTCTCCCCCGAGCGGGGCCGGCCCCAGATCTGCTTTTTTCCCGCGATTTTTCCACGATTTTTTCTCGTTTTTTCACGGTTTTCCCACGATTTCCCACGATTTTCCCCCGGGTTTCCACGATTTTCCCACGATTTCCCCGATATTTCCCGCGGGTTTTCCCCAGATTTCCCCACCTGATTTTTCCACGATTTTCCCCCGATTTACGCCCCCCCACCCCCGATTTCCTCGGTTTTTCCACGATTTCCCCCAATTTTCCCTCATTTTCCCCCGTTTTCCCAAAATTTCCCCCCATTTTCCCGATTTTTCCCGATTTTTCCCCGATTTTCTCCCATTTTTCCCACGGTTTTCCCCGATTTTTCCCCCATTTTCCCCCCATTTTCCCGATTCCCCCTGATTTCCCCCAATTTCCCTCCATTTCTGCCGATTTTTCCCAATTTCCCCCCGATTTTTCCCCCATTTCCCCCAATTTTTCTCCAATTTTTCCCCTATTTTCCCCATTTTTCTCAGCGTCGTTCCCACATCAATGAGACCCATCCCCGGGAGCGCTCCGGGACGGCGAAAATCCCCGGAAAAATCGCCTGAAATTCGGAATATTCCCAATTTTCGGACGGCCTTAAATCAGGAATATTCCCAATTTTGGGACAGCCTTAAATCAGGAATATTCACATTTTTAGGATGGCCTTAAATCCGAAATATTCCCAATTTTCGGACGGCCTTAAATCAGGAATATTCCCAATTTTCGGACAGCCTTAAATCAGGAATATTCCCAATTTTCGGACGGCCTTAAATCAGGAATATTCCCAATTTTCGGACGGCCTTAAATCAGGAATATTCACATTTTTGGGACACCCTCAAATCCGAAATATTCCGAATTTTCGGACAGCCTTAAATCAGGGATATTCCCAATTTTGGGACGGCCTTAAATTCGGAATATTCACATTTTTAGGACAACCTTAAATCAGGAATATTCCCAATTTTGGGACAGTCTTAAAAACTTGGAATATTCTCAGTTCCTGCCTTCAAATCCGGGAAAATTCACAATTCCTGCCCTAAAAACCACGACACCTCTGCCAAACCTTCCCCAAACTGTCCCGTGAGGGATTTAGCTCGGAAAAAAATGGGGAAAAAAAACGACTTTTAAAGAAAAATCCAGGAGGGGGAAAAAAAAACCAAAATCACATCACCCCAACAAAGCCCCACACACACACGACCAAACCGAGGAGGAAAAGAAAAAATAAAATAAAATAAAATAAAATAAAATAAAATAAAATAAAATAAAATTAAATTAAATTAAATTAAATTAAATTAAATTAAATTAAATTAAATTAAAAAAAAAAATTTAAACCCCTGAAAACTAAAAAATAAAATAAAATAAATAAATAAATAAATAAACAAATAAATAAATAAATAAATAAATAAGTAAATAAATAAATAATTAAACCCCAACTCGCGGCCAACTTTCTCCCCGCGCAAAACCAAAGGGAAAATGAGAATTCGCGGGGGATTTTCTCCTTTTCTCTCTATTTTTTTTTTTTTTCAAACTCCATTTTTTTTTTTTTCCCCGATTTCCCCCAAATTTCAGGAAAAAAAGGAAGTCCCGAACCGACCCCGAACGCTCCTTTACCTGCTTGGCTCCCAAATCCTTTTATTTTTTTTTTGGTTTTTCCTCACGCTTGGGTTGAGTTCTTCCAAAATTGGAGAGCTCTGGTGGGGGGAGGGGATTTGGGGGGGATGGGAAATGGCGAATTTTGGCTTTTTTCCCCCAAAAAAGAAAAGCTTTCGCCTTAAGGATGCGGATTTTATTGCTGATATTATAATAATATTATTATTAATTATTAATTATTATTTTATTCCTCCCGGAAGGTTCCTGGGAGGAAGAACTGTGCACAGAGGGTGGGAAAATATCGAATTTTGGCTTTTCTCCCCCAAAAAAAGAAAAGCTTTCACCTTAAGGATCCGGATATTGTTGCTGACATTATTAATTATTATTAATTATTAATTATTCATTATTATTTTATTCCTCCCGGAAGGTTCCTCAGAGGAAGAACTGTGCGCGGGGGCGGGAAAATGTCGAATTTTGGCTTTTCTCCCTCAAAAAAGAAAAGCCTTCGCCCATAAGGATGCGGATTCTATTGCTGATATTATTATAATTATTAATTATTAATTATTATTTTAATCCTCCCGGAAGGTTCCTCGGAGGAGGAACCGTGCACAGTGGTAGGAAAATGTCCAATTTTGGCTTTTCTCCCCCAAAAAACCAAAATCCTTTCCCTTAAGGACGCCGATTGGCGATGCTATTATTATCAATAATTAATAATTAATAATTAATTATTAATTATTATTTTAATCCTCCCGGAAGGCTCCTCAGGGGAGGAACTGTGCGCGGGGGTGGGAAAATACCCCAAAAAAAAGGAAAAACCTTGCCCTTAAGGACGCCGATTGGCGATACTATTATTATCAATAATTAAAAATTAATAATTAATTACTATTTTAATCCCCCCCGGAAAGTTCCTCAGAGGAAGAACTGTGCACAGTGGTAGGAAAATGCCGAATTTTGGCTTTTCTCCCCCAAAAAACCAAAAACCTTTCCCTTAAGGACGCCGATTGGCGATACTATTATGATCAATAATTAATAATTAATAATTAATTATTATTTTAACCTCCCCCGGCAGGTTCCTCGGAGGAAGAACTGTGCACAGGGGTAGGAAAATGTCCAATTTTGGCTTTTCTCCCCCAAAAAACCAAAATCCTTTCCCTTAAGGAAGCGGATTGGCGATACTATTATCATTAATAATTAATAATTAATAATTAATAATTAATAATTAATAATTAATAATTAATAATTAATAATTAATAACTCATTATTATTTTAATCCCCCCCCGGAAGGTTCCTCGGAGGAAGAACTGTGCACAGGGGTAGGAAAATGCCGAATTTTGGCTTTTCTCCCCCAAAAAACCCAAAATCCTTTCCCTTAAGGACGCCGATTGGCTACATTATTATCATCAATAATTAATAATTAATAATTAATTACTATTTTAACCCCCCCCGGCAGCTTCCTCGGAGCTCTCCGCTCGCTTTTTCTCCGCCAGAAGGTCTGCGGGAGCTTCGCCGTTGAATAACAATGGCCGGAGGGAGAAGGATTCCGAGAAAAGAAGTGATTAATGATTTATTTTCTGTATAATTTTCGCATTTTTCTTGCCTTCCTCTCTGCCCCTGATGCCTCCGAACTTTCGGGGCCTTTAGAAATCTTTTATTTTTTTGGGGTTTTTTTGTTTTTTTCCCCTCCTGTCCTATTGAGACTTTCGCAGCTTTGATTTGCCTCTGGGGCCTCGCAGTGCTGGGAGCGTATGGGGCCTTTTTTTTTTGGGTTTTTTGGGTTTTTTGGGGTTTTTTGGGGGTTTTTTTGGGGGGGTTTTTTTTGTTTTTTTCCCCTCCTGTCCTATTGAGACTTTCGCAGCTTTGATTTGCCTCTGGGGCCTCGCAGTGCTGGCAGCATATGGGGCCTTTTTTTTTTGGGTTTTTTGGGTTTTTTGGGGGTTTTTTTGGGGTTTTTGGGGGTTTTTTCGGGTTTTTTGGGGGGTTTTTTTGGTTATTTGGGGGTTTTTTGGGGGTTTTTTGGGGGTTTTTTGGGTTTTTTGGGGTTTTTTTCGGGTTTTTTGGGGGTTTTTTGGGGTTTTTTTGGGGTTTTTTTGGGGTTTTTTGGGGGTTTTTTTGGGTTTTTTGGGGTTTTTTTTGGGGTTTTTTTGGGTTTTTGGGGGGGTTTTGGGGTTTTTTTGGGGGGTTTTTTGGGGGTTATTTTAGGGTTTATTTTTATTTTTGGGGGGGGGTTGTTTTTTGGGGATTTTTTCGTTTTTCGGTTTTTTTTGGGGGGGTTTTTTTGGTTTTTTTTAGTTTTTTTAAAATTTCTTTTTTGGGTTTTTTTTTATTTTTTTGGGATTTTTGGGGTTTTTTTGGGGTTGTTTTGGGAGTTTTTTGGGTTTTTGGGGTTTTTTTGGGGGTTCTTTGGGGGGTTTTCTTACGTTTTTTTTGGGGGTTTTTTCGGGATTTTTGGGGGGTTTTTTAGGTTTTTTGGGATTTTTTTGGTTTTTTTGGGGTTTTTTGGGGGATTTTTGGGGGTCTTTTTGGGATTTTTTTTTTGGTTGGTTTTTTGGGGGCTTTTTTGATTTTTTGGGAATTTTTGGGTTTTTTTGGGGGATTTTTCGGGGTTTTTGGGGGATTTTTGGGGATTTTTTGGGATTTTTGGGGGTTTTTTCGGGTTTTTTGGGGGTTTTTTGGGGATTTTTTGGGGTTTTTTTGGGGAATTTTTTTTAGGTTTTTGGGGGTTTTCTGGGGCTTTTTTGGGGTTTTTTTCGGGGTTTTTTTTGGTTTTTTAGGTTTTTTTAAAATTTTTTGGTGTTTTTTGGGGGTTTTTTTTGTTTTTTGGGGTTTTTTTGTTTTTTTTCCCCTTCTGTCCTATTGAGACTTTCGCAGCTTTGATTTGCCTCTGGGGCCTCGCAGTGCTGGGAGCATATGGGGCCTTTTTTTTGGGTTTTTTGGGTTTTTTTGGGGTTTTTTGGGGTTTTTTCCGGGTTTTTTGGGGATTTTTTGGGGTTTTTTGGGGAATTTTTTTTTAGGTTTTTGGGGGTTTTCTGGGCTTTTTTGGGTTTTTTTTCGGGGTTTTTTTTGGTTTTTTAAGTTTTTTTTAAAATTTTTTTGTGTTTTTTGGGGGGGGTTTTTTGGGGTTTTTTTTTGTTTTTTTCCCCTCCTGTCCTATTGAGACTTTCGCAGCTTTGATTTGCCTCTGGGGCCTCGCAGTGCTGGGAGCATATGGGGCCTTGTTTTTGGGTTTTTTTGGGGTTTTTTTGGGGTTTCTTGGGGTTTTTTTGGGTTTTTTTGGGGATTTTTGGGGATTTTTGGGGATTTTTTGGGTTTTTTTGGGGAATTTTTTTTTAGGTTTTTTGGGGGTTTTCTGGGGCTTTTTTGGGTTTTTTTTCGGGGTTTTTTTTGGTTTTTTAAGTTTTTTTTAAAATTTTTTTGTGTTTTTTGGGGGGTTTTTTGGGGTTTTTTTTGTTTTTTTCCCCTTCTGTCCTATTGAGACTTTCGCAGCTTTGATTTGCCTCTGGGGCCTCGCAGTGCTGGGAGCATATGGGGCCTTTTTTTTGGGGTTTTTTGGGGTTTTTTGGGTTTTTTTTGGGGTTTTTGGGTTTTTTTGGGGATTTTTGGGGGTTTTTTGGGGATTTTTTGGGTTTTTTTGGGGAATTTTTTTTAGGTTTTTTGGGGGTTTTCTGGGGCTTTTTTGGGGTTTTTTTCGGGTTTTTTTTTGGTTTTTTAAGTTTTTTTTAAAATTTTTTGGTGTTTTTTGGGGTTTTTTTTGGGGGGTTTTTTTTGTTTTTTTCCCCTCCTGTCCTATTGAGACTTTCGCAGCTTTGATTTGCCTCTGGGGCCTCGCAGTGCTGGGAGCATATGGGGCCTTTTTTTTTGGGTTTTTTGGGGTTTTTTTGGGTTTTTTTGGGGGGTTTTTTGGGGGATTTTTGGGGATTTTTTGGGTTTTTTTGGGGAATTTTTTTTAGGTTTTTTGGGGGTTTTCTGGGGCTTTTTGGGTTTTTTTTTCGGGTTTTTTTTGGTTTTTTAAGTTTTTTTTAAAATTTTTTTGTGTTTTTTGGGGGGGTTTTTTTTTGGGGGGTTTTTTTTGTTTTTTTCCCCTCCTGTCCTATTGAGACTTTCGCAGCTTTGATTTGCCTCTGGGGCCTCGCAGTGCTGGCAGCATATGGGGCCTTTTTTTTGGGTTTTTTGGGTTTTTTGGGGTTTTTTTTGGGGATTTTTGGGGGTTTTTTGGGGGGTTTTTTGGGGGTTTTTTGGGGATTTTTTGGGTTTTTTTGGGGAATTTTTTTTAGGTTTTTGGGGTTTTCCGGGGCTTTTTGGGGTTTTTTTTCGGGTTTTTTTTTTTGTTTTTTAAGTTTTTTTAAAATTTTTTGGTGTTTTTTGGGGTTTTTTTTTTTTTTTTGTTTTTTTGTTTTTTTCCCCTTCTGTCCTATTGAGACTTTCGCAGCTTTGATTTGCCTCTGTGGCGCCTCGCAGTGCTGGGAGCATATGGGGCCTTTTTTTTTGGGTTTTTTGGGGTTTTTTGGGGTTTTTTGGTGTTTTTTTGTGTTTTTTGGGGTTTTTTGGGTTTTTTGGGGGTTTTTTGGGGGTTTTTTGGGGTTTTTTGGGGATTTTTGGGGTTTTTTGGGGAATTTTTTTTTAGGTTTTTTGGGGGTTTTCTGGGGCTTTTTTGGGGTTTTTTTCGGGGTTTTTTTTGGTTTTTTAAGTTTTTTTTTAAAATTTTTGGTGTTTTTTGGGGTTTTTTTTTTGGGGGTTTTTTTGTTTTTTTCCCCTCCTGTCCTATTGAGACTTTCGCAGCTTTGATTTGCCTCTGGGACCTCGCAGCGCTGGGAGCATATGGGGCCTTTTTTTTTTGGGTTTTTTGGGTTTTTTGGGGATTTTTTGGGGATTTTTGGGGGATTTTTGGGGGTTTTTTGGGGATTTTTTGGGTTTTTTTGGGGAATTTTTTTTTAGGTTTTTTGGGGGTTTTCTGGGGCTTTTTGGGTTTTTTTCGGGTTTTTTTTTGTTTTTTAAGTTTTTTTAACATTTTTTGGTGTTTTTTGGGGTTTTTTTTTTTTGGGGGGGGTTTTTTTGTTTTTTTCCCCTCCTGTCCTATTGAGACTTTCGCAGCTTTGATTTGCCTCTGGGGCCTCGCAGTGCTGGGAGCATATGGGGCCTTTTTTTTTTGGTTTTTTGGGGTTTTTTGGGGATTTTTGGGGTTTTTTTTTTGTTTTTTTGGGGGGTTTTTTAGGTTTTTTTGGGGTTTTTTGGGGGTTTTTGGGGGATTTTTTTAGGTTTTTTTTATTTTTGGGGTTTTTTTTGGTTTTTTTTTTTTTTTTTTTGTTTTTGTTTTTTGGGGTTTTTTGGGATTTTTTTTAGGTTTTTCGGGGGTTTTCTGTTTTTTTTTTTTTTTTATTATTTTTTGGGTTTTTTGGGGGGTTTTTTGGGGTTTTTTTAGTTTTTCTGGGGGTTTTCTTGGGTTTTTTGGGATTTTTGGGGGCTTTTTGGGGCTTTTTTGGGGTTTTTTTTAGGTTTTTTGGGGATTTTTTGGGGTTTTTTTGGGGGTTTTTTCGGGGTTTTTTTGGCATTTTTTGGGTGGGGTTTTGGGGTTTTTTGGGGATTTTTTAAGGTTTTTTTAGGTTTTTTTGGGGGTTTTGGGGGTTTTTTTTGGGGGTTTTTTGGGGGATTTTATGGGATTTTTTGGGGGTTTTTTGGTGATTTTTTGGGTTTTTGGGGGATTTTTTTGGGTTTTTTGGGGGTTTTTTGGGCGGTTTTTTTAGGTTTTTTTTTAATTTTTGGGGTTTTTTGGGGATTTTTTTGGGTTTTTTTGGGGGGTTTTTTAGGGTTTTTTTATTTTTGGGGGGGGGTTTGGTTTTTTGGGGTTTTTTTGGGGGTTTTTTTAGGTTTTTTTGGGATTTTTTGGGGGTTTTTTGGGGATTTTTTGGGGGTTTTTTGGGGTTTTTTTTGGATCTTTTGGGGGTTTTTTCGGGGTTTTTTTTGGTTTTTCTGGGGTTTTTTTGGGTTTCTTCCGGGTTTTTTTCGGGTTTTTTTGGGGGTTTTTTTGGAGTTTTTTGGGGAGGTTTTTTTGGGTTTTAAACACCGTTTTCGGCTCGTTCTCCTCTCGGAAGTCACACCCTCTTCACAAGAGGAGATCAAAGGGGAGGAAAAGAAGAATAAAATGCAAAAAAACCCCAAAACCTTCGGGCGTTAGAATAAAATACAACCCTCTCTGAAAAACAGCAACAAAAAAAGCAAATTAGGGGGAAAAAAAAAAAAAACTTCAAAGTTTTTCACTCTCCAAAACCGCGAGCGTTTAACAGAAATCCTGCCATAAATCAGATTTTTTTTTTTTTTTTCTTTTTCCCACATCAGCCTGGGCATGTGACCGCGCGGATATGATTTTGAACTATTAAAAGGAAAAAAAAATATCCCATTTTAAAGAGATTTTGGGGATGGGGGACACTTTTATCGGCGCAAAAAACTCCGATTTTTGATATTTTTAACTTTCCTTTTGTCTCCGCAAAACTCGAGGGGTAAATTTCGGTCCCGCACCGATGGAACGACGCAAAAAAAATCCAATTTTTTATATTTTTAACCTTCCTTTTGTCTCCGCAAAACTCGGGGGAGAAAATTCGGTCCCGCACCGATGGGAACGACACAAAAAAATCCAATTTTTGATATTTTTAACCTTCCTTTTGTCTCTGCAAAACTCGAGGGGGGAAATTTCGGTCCCGCACCGATGGGAGCAGCGCAAAAAAATCTGAATTTTTTTATATTTTTAACCTTCCTTTTGTCTCCGCAAAACTCGAGGGGGGAAATTTCGGTCCCGCACTGATGGGAACAGCGCAAAAAAATCCAATTTTTGGTATTTTTAACCTTCCTTTTGTCTCTGCAGAACTCGAGGGGGGAAATTTCGGTCCCGCACCGATGGGAACAGCGCAAAAAACTCCGATTTTTTATATTTTTAACCCTCCCTTTGTCTCTGCAGAACTCGAGGGGTAAATTTCAGTCCCGCACCGATGGGAACAGCGCAAAAAAAATACGATTTTTTATATTTTTAACCTTCCTTTTGTCTCCGCAAACCGCGGGAGGAATATTTCGGTCCCTCCGGGGCCGTTCGGAGCATCCCTCGGACTCCGAACAAATAAAGCAAAGCTTTTTCCTTTTATTATTGTTATTATTTCAGAGGCGAATCCGAGAAAATGATTATTTCCTTCAGGTTCCGCCCCCCTCGAGGACAATCATTTTCTCTCTCACTTTCTAACCCCCAACGGCGATCGTTTTTTTTCTTTTCTCTCTCTCAGTTTGCAATATTTTTTTCCTTTTCTCTCTCTCAATTTCTAACCCAGAACTGCGATTTTTTTCCTTTTGTCGGTCTCATTTTGCAATATTTTTCCTTTTCTCTCAAATTGCAATATTTTTCCCTTTTCTCTCTCTCAATTTGCAATATTATTTTCCTTTTCTCTCAATTTCTAACCCAGAACTGCGATTTTTTTCCTTTTCTCTTAATTTGCAATATTATTTTCCTTTTCTCTCTCCCAATTTGCAATATTTTTCCCTTTTCTCTCTCTCTATTTCTAAGCCAGAACTGCAATATTTTTTCCTTTTCTCACTCTCAATTTGCAATATTTTTCCTTTCTCTCCCTCAATTTCTAACCCAGAACAGCGATTATTTTCCTTTTCTCCCTCAATTTGCAATATTATTTTCCTTTCTCTCCCTCAATTCCTAACCCAGAACTGCAATATTTTTTCCTTTTCTCACTCTCAATTTGCAATATTATTTTCCTCTCTCTCTATCTCTAACCCAGAGCAGCGATTTTTTTTTTCCTTTTCTCTCTCTCAATTTGCAATATTTTTCCTTTCTCTCCCTCAATTTCTAACCCAGAACAGCGATTATTTTCCTTTTCTCCCTCTCAATTTGCAATATTATTTTCCTTTCTCTCCCTCAATTTCTAACCCAGAACAGCGATTTTTTTTCCTTTTCTCCCTCTCAATTTGCAATATTATTTTCCTTTTCTCTCTCCCAATTTGCAATATTTTTTCCTTTCTCTCTCTCCCTCAATTTCTAACCCAGAACAGCGATTATTTTCCTTTTCTCCCTCTCAATTTGCAATATTATTTTCCTTTCTCTCCCTCAATTTCTAACCCAGAACTGCAATATTTTTTCCTTTCCTCCCTCTCAATTTGCAATATTATTTTCCTCTCTCTCTATCTCTAACCCAGAACTGCGATTTTTTTTCCTTTTCTCCCTCTCAATTTGCAATATTATTTTCTTTTCTCTCAATTTGCAATATTTTTTTTTTCCTTTCTCTCCTTCAATTCCTAACCCAGAACTGCGATTTTTTCCCCTTTTCTCTCTCTCAATTTGCAATATTTTTTCCTTTTCTCCCTCTCAATTTGCAATATTATTTTCCTTTTCTCTCTCTCAATTTGCAATATTATTTTCCTCTCTCTCTATCTCTAACCCAGAGCAGCGATTTTTTTTTTCCTTTTCTCTCTCTCAATTTGCAATATTTTTCCTTTCTCTCCCTCAATTTCTAACCCAGAACAGCGATTATTTTCCTTTTCTCCCTCTCAATTCGCAATATTATTTTCCTCTCTCTCTATCTCTAACCCAGAACTGCGATTTTTTTCCCTTTTCTCCCTCTCAATTTGCAATATTATTTTCTTTTCTCTCAATTTGCAATATTTTTTTTTTCCTTTCTCTCTCTCAATTCCTAACCCAGAACTGCGATTTTTTCCCTTTTCTCTCTCTCAATTTGCAATGCTTTTTTTCTTTTCTCTCTCTCAATTTGCTATATTATTTTCCTTTCTCTCCCTCAATTCCTAACCCAGAACAGCGATTATTTTCCTTTTCTCCCTCTCCATTTACAATATTATTTTCCTTTCTCTCCCTCAATTCCTAACCCAAAACAGCGACTTTTTTCACCCTGACCGCCTTTTTTTTTTTTTTTTTTTTTCTCCCCCTTTTCCCTTTCTCTCTCTATTTTTTTCTCCTCCTCCTCCCTCCGATAACTCCTCGGCGAAGAAAGAAAATGAAAATTAATACGCGAGCCGCGGCTCACAAAAGGAGCCATCCGTCTTCTTGATTATCTATTTGCTTGTCAGGGCCATGAGCTATCGCAGGAGCCACAGCTCCTTTGTAATATCAAAATCCGCGGAGAAAAAACCGCGCAAACACCGAGAAACATCTGCGCGAAAATTAGACTCATTAATGCCTTAACTACCTCCGAGAAGGAGAGAAATTTTTTTTTTTTAATTTAAAAAAAAAATCCAGAAGGCTCTCTGGAGAAATGCGAGGCTAATGAGCGCCCCCGTTTTGTCTGGGTGAGGGAAGAGAGAATTAATTTATGCTTTGGAGAAATAAATCATCATCTGTGAGGCTTAGCGGTGCTTAAAGAGAGCGAGGCCGAGCTCAAACATCTTTTGTTTTCATTAGGGACTCGGGGCTGGGCCGCTGGCTGCGCAGAGCCTGGGGAGGAGGAGAGGAACTCTTTAATTAGTGGAATTTAATAAATAAAATTAGGTTTTATTCTCCCACACCTTCCTTTTTGACGGAACGAAAAGTCGCGAGAGAAAGCCCTGGAAAGGAAGAGAGAAACTCTTTAATTAGTGGATTTAAATAAATAAATTTTTTTTTTTTTTATTCTCCCACACCCTCCTGTCGGCAGAATGAAAAGTCGCGAGAGAAAGCCCTGGAAAGGAAAAGAGAAACTCTTTAATTAGTGGATTTAAGGAAATAAAATTAGTTTTTATTCTCCCACACCCTCCTATCGACGGAAGGAAAACTCGCGAGAGAAAGCCCTGGAAAGGAAGAGAGAAACTCTTTAATTAATGCCTTTAAATAAATACATTTTTATTATTTTTTTTCTCTCACACCTTCCTTTCGATGGAGTGAAAACTCACAACGGAGAGCCCTGGAAAGGAAAAGAGAAATTCTTTAATTAATGGATTTAAATAAATAAAATTAGTTTTTATTCTCCCACATCTTCCTTTTTGACGGAATGAAAACTCACAACAGAAAACCCTGGAAAGGAAGAGAGAAGCTCTTTAATTAGTGGATTTAAATAAATAAAATTAGTTTTTATTCTCCCACACCCTCCTATCGACGGAAGGAAAACTCGCGAGAGAAAGCCCTGGAAAGGAAAAGAGAATCTGTTTAATTAATGCCTTTAAAGAAATAAAATTAGTTTTTACTCTCCCGCACCTTCCTTTTTGACGGAACGAAAACTCGCGAGAGAAAGCCCTGGAAAGGAAGAGAGAAACTCTTTAATTAGTGCATTTAAAGAAATAAAATTAGGTTTTTTTTTCTCTCACACCTTCCTTTCGATGGAGTGAAAACTCGCGAGAGAAAGCCCTGGAAAGGAAGAGAGAAACTCTTTAATTAATGAATTTAGATAAATAAAATTACTTTTTACTCTCCCACACCTTCCTTTCGATGGAGTGAAAACTCGCAAAAGAAAGCCCTGGAAAGGAAGAGAGAAACTCTTTAATTAGTGCCTTTAAATAAATAAAATTATTTTTTATTCTCCCACATTTTCCTTTTTGACGGAGTGAAAACTCGCAACGGAAAGCCTGGAAAGAAAGAGAGAATCTGTTTAATTAATGCCTTTAAATAAATAAATTTTTATTATTTTTTTTCTCTCACACCTTCCTATCGACGGAATGAAAACTCGCAAGAGAAAGCCCCAGAAAGGAATAGAGAATCTATTTAATTAATGCCTTTAAATAAATAAATTTTTTTTTTTTTTTTTCTCCCACACCCTCCTATCGCTGGGACAAAAACTCACAACGGAGAGCCCTGGAAAGGAAAAGAGAATCTGTTTAATTAATGCCTTTAAATAAATAAATAATTTTAAATTTTTTTTTTTTTTTGTCCCACACCGTCTTTTTGATGGGACGAAAACCCTCAACAGAAAGCCCTGGAAAGGAAAAGAGAATCTGTTTAATTAATGCCTTTAAATAAATAAATTTTTATTATTTTTTTTCTCTCACACCTTCCTTTCGATGGAAAGAAAACTCACAACAGAAAGCCCTGGAAAAGAGAATCTGTTTAATTAATGCCTTTAAATAAATAAATTTTTATTTTTTTTTTTTCTCTCACACCTTCCTTTCGATGGAAAGAAAACTCACAACAGAAAGCCCTGGAAAAGAGAATCTGTTTAATTAATGCCTTTAAATAAATAAATTATTTTTTATTTCTCCCACACCGTCTTTTTGCCAGAACAAAAACCCAACCCACCACTGACAACAGAAAACCCCTGGAAAGGAAAAAAAGAATCTGTTTAATTAATGCCTTTAAATAAATAATTTTTTTTTTTCCTCCCACACCCTCCTTCCGACGGAACGAAAACCCAACCCACATCGGTAAAAAAAAAAAAAAAATTAAAAAAAAAAAATAAAAACAAACCACACAGGGGCGGATTGGCGATGAAAAAATTTATTTCCGATTTGTTGTTGTTTTTTCTCTGCTATTTACAGTAAATCCCGAAGGACAAAGGGAAGGTTTGGGGGCCCGGAGGGTGGGGGAGGGGTGGGGGGTCAGCCCCTCCCCCCTCTGGGCCCGAAATTCACATTTTCAGCCCCAAAATGAGCCTGGGGTGACCCCAATTCCTCCCCAACCCCCCCAGTCCCTCCCCCCCAGCCCCAGACTCAGAACGAACCTCAAAAAAACCCCAAAAATCACCGAATTGGGGTCACCGCCACTCTCCGTCCTCTTCCTTTCTTTGTCCGCCACCTCCTTGACCCAATTTTCCTTTTTTTTTTTTGGTTTTTTTTGTCCCTCCCTCCGTCCCCTCTCCCACCAGATCTCCCCACTGCTCGGATGGGATTTCGGTAGAGTTTTTTGGGATTTCGGTAGAGTTTTTTGGGGTTTCAGTCGCGTTTTTTGGGATTTTGGTCCCATTTTTTGGGATTTCGGTCGCGGTTTGTTGGGGTTCCGTTTGTTTTTTTTTTTTTTCCCTTCTCCAACCGCGAACCAAAAAAACTTTTTCCTTTTAGCCTCTCGGAGGGCGAGGAAAGAAAAGAGAGGAGCTGAGGTGGAGAGGATGGCGGGGGGGAGGGAATTAAATTAAAAATAAAAAAATTAGGCGTAGAGGACGGAGGATAAGGGGAGAATTTTTTAAAAAAAGAAAAATAAAATAAATAAAAGAGCGGCGTGGCGGTGTAGAAAATCCAGTCGGTCTGGGAGAAACCGAGGCTCATTTATTAAAGCTGTCGAGGTAATCGCAGACATAAGGTCCGTCCTTTGTACGGCAGAGTAAACATGACAAATGGGGCCGAGCTCGGCGTGATTAAAGATGAAACGAGGATCCATCTTCGCCAAAATTTGAACCCCGGCCGCGGCCTGGCTCCTTTTGTGGCAGCCGAGGGACTGTCCCCTGTGCCCCCCTCGGTCCTGTCCCCTGTCCCCTCCCCCCGTTATAAATAAAGAGCGGCGCCGGCCTCGGCGTCGCGTTTAAAGTTAAAAAATTAAATAAAATAATGATGGGGGAATTAAAGTTAGCGCGCGTTGCCTGCACGCTCGCGGAGGAGGTGGCGATGGCGTTCGTCCGTCTGTCCGTCCTTCCTTTCATCGTTCCGTCCGTCCATCTGTCTGTTTGTCCATCTGTCCATCCCTCCATTCATCGTACTGCCATCCTTCCGTCCGTCTGTCCATCCGTTTGTCCAACCGTCCGTCCGTCCTTCCGTCCGTCCGTCTGTCCAGTCGTCCTTCCATCTGTCCGTCCGTCCTTCCAGCCTGCTGTCCATCCGTCCGTCCGTCTGCCCATCCGTTGGTCCATCTGTCCATCCATCCGTCTGTCCGTCCGTCCATCTGTCTGTCCATCAGTCCTTCCGTCCTTCCATCCGTCTGTCCATCCGTCTATCCATCCATCCATGGATTCCATCCATCCATCCATCCATCCGTCCATCCGTCTGTCTGTCTGTCTGTCCATCCGTCTCTGTCCATCCATCCTTCCATCCATCCCTCCATCCATCCATGGATTCCATCCATCCATCCATCCATCTGTCCCTCTGTCTGTCCTACCCTCCATCCACCCCATAGATGGTCCATAGATTCCATCCATCCATCCATCCACCCATCCATCCCTCTGTCCGTCCGTCTGTCCATCATCCATCCATCCATCCATCCATCCCTCTGTCCATCTGTCCATCATCCATCCATCCATCCATACACCCCATCCCTCCATCCGTCCCTCTGTCTGTCCTACCCTCCATCCACCCATCCATCCATAGACTCCATCCATCATCCATCCCTCCATCCATCCATCCATGTGTCCACCCGTCCGTCCATCCATCCATCCATCCATCCGTCCATCCGTCTGTCCATCCGTCCCTCATCCATCCCTCATCCATCTCCCCGTCTGTCCATCTGTCCATCCACCCCTCTGTCCATCCATCCATCCATCCACCCCTCTGTCCGCCCGTTTGTCCATCTGTCCCTCATTCATCCATCCATCCATCCATCCACCCCTCTGTCCATCCATCCATCCACTTCTCTGTCCGTCCGTTTGTCCATCAGCCCCTCATCCATCCATCCATCCACCCCTCTGTCCATCCATCTGTCCATCCATCCATCCATCCACCCCTCTGTCCGTCCGTCTGTCCATCCATCCCTCATCCACCCTTCTGTCCATCCGTCTGTCCATCCCTCATCCATCCATCCATCCATCCACCCCTCTGTCCATCCATCTGTCCATCCATCCATCCACCCCTCTGTCCGTCCGTCTGTCCATCCATCCCTCATCCACCCTTCTGTCCATCCATCCGTCTGTCCATCCCTCATCCATCCATCCATCCATCCACCCCTCTGTCCATCCATCCATCCATCCCTCATCCATCCCTCATCCATCCCTCTGTCCATCCATCCATCCGTCCATCCACCCCTCTGTCCATCTGTCCGTCCGTCCGTCCGCCGGTCCCGCTGGGTCATAGCCCCCTGGGCTCCGCCGCCGCGTCCCTGCTCCGCTCGGTTCTCTCGGCCCTGCGGCGCTGCTGCTGCTGCGGCCGCGCCTCCGGCCCTGACCTTGGTGTTGGGCAGCTTGTGGTCCTTTTTCCATTTCATTCTCCGGTTCTGGAACCAGATCTTGATCTGGCGCTCGCTCAGGCACAGCGAAGTGCGCGATTTCCACGCGGCGCCGCCGCGTCAGGTAGCGATTGTAGTGGAATTCTTTCTCCAACTCCAGGACTTGCTGCCGAGTGTAGGCCGTGCGAGAGCGTTTGGGTTCCGTGCCGGAGTAGTTGGGGTTTACTGGGTGGGTGGAAAGTGGAAAAGGTTTGGGGGATGAAGAAAAAATATTTAAAAAAAAAAAATTTAAAAAAAAAAAAAATTAAAAAGGAAAAAAAAAATTGGGGAAAAATTTAAAAAAAAAAAAAAAAAGAGGAAAAAAATCGATTTAAAAAGAGAAAAAAAATCGATTAAAAAGATTGAAAAAGAGGAAAGAAATCGATTGAAAAATTTTTTGGAAAGAGAGAAAGTGAATTAAAAAGTATTAAAAGAGGTAAAAATGAATGGACAAAATAATTAAGGAAAAAAGAAAAGAAAAAAGGAAAGAGAAGAAAAGAAAAAAGAAAAGAAAAGAAAAAAAAAGAAAAAAGAATAAAAGAAAACCAGAAAGAAATAAAAAAGAAAAAAGAAAAAAAGAAAAAAATTTAAAAGAAAAAAGAAAAAAAGAAAAAAAGAAAAAAGAAAAAAGGAAAAAGAAAAAAATTAAAATTTAAAATGGAAAAAAAAAAGTTTAAAAAGGGGGGAAAAGGAGGGAAAATCAGTTTTTAAAAGAAGGAGGGGAAACAAATTTTGAAAAGAAGGGGAAAAAAGGAGGATACCAACCCAAAAAAAAGGATCAAAAACAAGGGGGGGAAAGAAAAGAGCAGAGTCACCGAGCTGTTCCTTCAATGGCTTCTCCCCCCTTCAAAAAAAAAAAAAACAATCGCGCATTCTTTAGGTGGGGGGGGGGGAATTAGAAAAAAGGAGAAAAAAGCCACAAAAAAGGTTCTAAAAACATGGCCCAGAACCGATCCGCGAATCTCCACCTCCGCGCTCGCCCTGACGTGGATTCCTCTGCAAAGGTTTTTCCTCAGCTCCCCCGGACGCATTTTCCGCGCGGAAATTCGCATTTAAACACTCTCGGCTCCGCAGGAGCAGCGCGGAATTATCCCCAAAAGTTCCCCCCGCGATGAGGCCAAAGTTGGTGCTGCGATTTATTAAATATCTTCCCTTAAAACAAAACAAAAAAAAAAAAAAACAAAAAAAAAAAGGAAAAAAATGGAGAGAAAAAAAAAAAAGAGAGAAAAAAAAAAAAGGAAAAAAAAAAAAGAGGGCAGGGGAGGAGGGGGAAACAGTAAAAGTTTACTCAACCCGCCACTTAAATACAAATTACCAAAACATAAAACTTAACTTATGAAGAGATCCGACAGCCATAAAAAAAAAAAAAAAAAAAAAAAAAAAAAAAGAAAGAAGTAGCCTGCGAGAAACCGGAGGAGGATGGTAACAGAGACTTCAAAGGCGCACGGCCAAGCAGAGCAATAAAAATTTATGGAGGATGTAATTATAGCGCTCGGCGAACAGGCGCTCGTAAATCTCCGCCGGCGGTGATTTTACAGCGGGTGCAATAAGATTTTCTCCAAGACTTTGAGGTGCGAGCCCTTCTTATAAAGCCGAGCCACTTTTTTTTTTTTTTTTTTTTTCCCTTTCCCCCTTTTTTTTTCTCTCCTTTCCCCTTTTTTTTTTTTTTTACTCACCCGTGCTCACGTGGACTTTTTTCATCCAGGGGTAAACCACAGGCTCCGGAGCGGGAGGGCTTTTTTGGCTGCACGAGGGTGGAGGGCTGGGGGTGCTCGGCTGGACGGGACCCCCCCGAGGGGACAACAGCGGCGGAGGGTGACCACCGGAGCTCGGACAGGACACCAAGAGCTGCTCCTTCTCCTTGCAGGAGGATCTCTCTTCGTACATCTCCTCATGATGGAAAGAGCTTTCCCTCCTCGGGCTGCCGTAATATTCCGGCGAGTGATCGGGAAGGTAATCGCTGTGGGAATATTCCTCGCAGGGTGGGAATTTGGGATCCACGTAGTTGGAGTTGATCAAAAAAGAGCTCATGGCCATTTCAAATCGCTTGGAATGGCACGCGCGCGGGCGGGCGCGCACCATAAAAAAAAAAACCAAAAAAACAAACAAAAAAAAAACCAAAAAAAAAAAAAAAAAAAAAAAAACTATCTCTCTCTTTCTCTTTCTTTCTCGCTCTCTCTCTCTCTTTCTGTCCTAAAATTTATTCCTGTCCCCCCCCCCACCCCCAGCCTGTGCTGGTTTTCCTGTTTGGTGGAGCCCTCCTCCTCCTCCTCCTCCTCCTCCTCCTCCTCCTCCTCCTCCTCCTCCTCCTCCTCCTCCTCACTGTCAAGTGAACAAAGTTGGGTCCATGTGACAGCGCGGGCCAATGGCGAGGGGCACGCCGAGCCCCGGATAAGGAATCCTGCCCAGCCCGGGGGTCTCCCGGGGCCCCCCGGCATCCCCGGGGAGGTGGCCGGGGGTGTCCGTGCCCCTCCGGTGCCCTCCTGTCCCCTCCGGTCCTCCCCGGTGCCCTCCGGTGCCCCCCGGGCCGGGGCTGGGCAGCGCCCCGAGGGTCGAGCGGAGACACCCCCGGCTCGGCCCACAGCCCTCGGGGGTGTGTCCTGCGGGGGGACGGAGAAATCCCCACCCTCCGCTCGGAAACGGGGGAAATAATCGGAAAATGAGGCGAAAAGAGATTTTTTGGAGGTTGTTCGCTCGCTGTCCCTGATCTGTGTCCCCACAGCCCTCGGTGACCCCACAGCCCTCGGGGGTGTGTCCTGCGGGGGACGGAGAAACCCCCACCCTCCGCTCGGAACCGGGGGAAAAAAAATCGGAAAATGAGGCGAAAAGGGATTTTTTTCAGGGGTTCGATGCCCCTGATCTGTGTCCCCACTCCCCTTGGCTGTGCGTACTGGGGAGGGACGGAGAAACTCCCACCCTCCCGTCAGAAATGGGGGAAATAATCGGAAAATGAGGCGAAAAGGATATTTTTTCAGAGGGTTCCCTGTCCCCACTCCCCTCGGTGGTGTGTCCTGCGGGGGGACGGAGAAACCGCCACCCTCCGCTCGGAACCGGGGGAAAAAATCGGAAAATGAGGCGAAAAGGGATTTTTCAGAGGGGTTTCGCTGCCCCTGATCCGTGTCCCCACAGCCCTCGGTGTCCCCACACCTCTCGGAGTCGCGGAGGGAAGGAGAAACTCCCACCCTCCGCTCGGAACTGGGGGAAAAAATGGGAAAATCGGGCGAAAAGAGATTTTTTTTGAGGAGTTTCGCTGCCCCTGATTCGTGTCCCCACTCCCCTTGGACGTGCGTACTGGGGAGGGAAGGAGAAATCCCCACCCTCCCGTCAGAAATGGGGAAAAAAATCGGAAAATGAGGCGAAAAGAGATTTTTTTCAGGGGTTCTCTGCCCCTGATTCGTGTCCCCACTCCCCTCGGTGGTGTGTCCTGCGGGGGGAACGGAGAAACCTCCACCCTCCCGTCAGAAATGGGGGAAAAAATCGGAAAATGAGGCGAAAAGGGATTTTTTCAGGGGTTCTTTGCCCCTAATTCGTGTCCCCACTCCCCTTGGCTGTGCGTACTGGGGAGGGAAGGAGAAACCCCCACCCTCCGCTCGGAACCGGGGGAAATAATCGGAAAATGAGGCGAAAAGGGATTTTTTTGAGGTTGTTCGCTCGCTGTCCCTGATCTGTGTCCCCACAGCCCTCGGTGACCCCACAGCCCTCGGGGGTGTGTCCTGCGGGGGACGGAGAAACCCCCACCCTCCGCTCGGAACCGGGGGAAAAAAATTCGGAAAATGAGGCGAAAAGGGATTTTTTTCAGGGGTTCGATGCCCCTGATCTGTGTCCCCACTCCCCTTGGCTGTGCGTACTGGGGAGGGAAGGAGAAACTCCCACCCTCCCGTCAGAAATGGGGGGAAAAATCGGAAAATGAGGCGAAAAGAGATTTCTTTCAGAGGGTTCCGTGTCCCCCCTCCCCTTGGCTGTGTGTCCTGCGGGGGGACGGAGAAACCCCCACCCTCCGCTCGGAACTGGGGGAAAAAATGGGAAAATCGGGCGAAAAGAGATTTTTTTTGAGGGGTTTCGCTGCCCCTGATCCGTGTCCCCACAGCCCTCGGTGTCCCCACACCTCTCGGAGTCGCGGAGGGAAGGAGAAACTCCCACCCTCCGCTCGGAACCGGGGGAAAAAATGAGAAAATAGGGCGAAAAGGATTTTTTTTGCAGGTGGTTCCGTGTCCCCACTCCCCTTGGCTGTGCGTACTGGGGAGGGAAGGAGAAACCCCCACCCTCCCGTCAGAAATGGGGGAAAAAATCGGAAAATGAGGCGAAAAGAGATTTTTTTCAGAGGGTTCCGTGTCCCCCCTCCCCTTGGCTGTGTGTCCTGCGGGGGGACGGAGAAACCCCCACCCTCCGCTCGGAACTGGGGGAAAAAAATGGGAAAATGAGGCGAAAAGAGATTTTTTGGAGGGGATTCGCTGCCCCTGATTCGTGTCCCCACAGCCCTCGGTGTCCCCACACCTCTCGGAGTCGCGGAGGGAAGGAGAAACTCCCACCCTCCGCTCGGAAACGGGGGAAAAAAATGGGAAAATGAGGCGAAAAGGGATTTTTTCAGGGGTTCGATGCCCGTAATTCGTGTCCCCACTCCCCTTGGCTGTGCGTACTGGGGAGGGAAGGAGAAACTCCCACCCTCCGCTCAGAAACGGGGGAAAAAATGAGAAAATAGGGCGAAAAGGATTTTTTTTGCAGGTGGTTCCGTGTCCCCACTCCCCTCGGCTGTGCGTACTGGGGAGGGAAGGAGAAACCCCCACCCTCCCGTCAGAAATGGGGGAAAATAATCGGAAAATGAGGCGAAAAGGGATTATTTTTCAGGGGTTCGATGCCCCTGATCCGTGTCCCCACTCCCCTCGGCGGTGTGTCCTGCGGGGGGACGGAGAAACTCCCACCCTCCGCTCAGAAACTGGGGAAAAAATGAGAAAATAGGGCGAAAAGGATTTTTTTTGCAGGTGATTCCGTGTCCCCACTCCCCTTGGCTGTGTGCACTGGGGAGGGAAGGAGAAACCCCCACCCTCCTCTCGAAAACCGGGGAAATAATGAGAAAATCTGGCGAAAAGGGAATTTTTTCAGAGGGTTCCGTGTCCCCACTCCCCTTGGCTGTGCGTACTGGGGAGGGAAGGAGAAATCCCCACCCTCCCGTCAGAAATGGGGGAAATAATCGGAAAATGAGGCGAAAAGGATATTTTTGCAGGGGGTTCCATGTCCCCACTCCCCTCGGTGGTGTGTCCTGCGGAGGAAGGAGAAATCCCCACCCTCCGCTCAGAAATGGGGGAAATAATCGGAAAATGAGGCGAAAAGGGATTATTTTTCAGGGGTTCGCTGCTGCCCCCCCAGCCCCTGTCGGGGGCGCGGAGGGAAGGAGAAACTCCCACCCTCCGCTCAGAAACGGCGGAAAATAATCGAAAAATGAGGCGAAAACGGATTTTTTTGGACGGTGTCCGTTCGCTGTCCCTGATCCGTGTCCCCACAGCCCTCGGGGTCGCGGAGGGAAGGAGAAACCCCCAGCCTCCCCTCGGAACCGGGGGAAAAAATGAGAAAATCGGGCGAAAAATGGATTTTTTTTCAAGGGTTCTCTGCCTCTGATCCGCGTCCCCACAGCCCTCGGCAGAACCGGGAGAAAATAATCAGAATATCAGGAGAACAGCGATTTTTTTTTCAGGGGGTTCGCTGCCCCCAGCCCCTCGGCAGAACCGGGGGAAAATAATCGGAAAATTAGGCGAAAATGGTTATTTTTTCGGGGTTTTCGCCGCCCCCAGCCCCCGATCCGTGTCCCCACACCCCTCGACAGAACAGGGGGAAAACAATCAGAAAATGAGGCGAAAAGTGTTATTTTCCCAGGGGTTTCGCTGCCCCCAACTCCTCTGCAGAACCGCGAGAAAATAATCCGAAAATTAGGCAAAAAAGGGATTTTTTTTCAGGGGTTTCGCTGCCCCCAGCCCCCGATCCGTGTCCCCCACCCTGCCCCGAGCGGGGGTCGCGGCTCAGGCGATTCGGGGCAGGAGCAGCGCGGCCCGAGCGTGGCAGAGATGAATAGAGGCGGGCCGGGATCGATCGGAAATCCATCAGAAATTTGGGGTTCCCGCGCTCCTAAATCACATTTCAGGCCGGGATCGATCGGAAATCCATCAGAAATTCGGGGTTCCCGCGGATAGAGCCGAGATCGATCGGAAAATCATCAGAAATTCGGGGTTCCCGCGCCCTTAAATCACATTTCAGGCCGCGATCGATCGGAAAATCATCACAAATTTGGGGTTCCCGCGCTCCTAAGTCACATTTAGGGCTGGGATCCATTAGAAATCCATCAGAAATATCGGGGTACCCGCGGACAGGGCCGGGATCGATCGGAAATCCATCAGAAATTCGGGGTACCCGCGCCCTTAAATCACATTTCAGGCCGCGATCGATCGGAAAATCATCACAAATTCGGGGTTCCCGCGAGCAGGGCTGGGATCGATCGGAAATCCATCAGAAATTTGGGGTTCCCGCGCCCTTAAATCACATTTCAGGCCGGGATCGATCGGAAAATTATCCATAAATTCGGGGTACCCGCGGATAGAGCTGGGATCGATCAGAACTCCATCACAAATTCGGGGTTCACGCGCTCCTAAATCATTTCGGGCTGGGATCGATCAGAATTCCATCAGTAAATTTGGGGTACCCGCGGATGGAACCGGGCCGGGATCGATCAGAAATCCATCAGAAATTCGCTGTTCCAGCGCTCCCAAATCACATTTCGGGCTGGGATCGATCAGAACTCCATCACAAATTCGGGGTTCCCGCGCCCTTAAATCACATTTCGGGCTGGGATCCATTAGAAATCCATCACAAATTTGGGATTCCCGCGCTCCTAAATAATTTCGGGCTGGGATCGATCAGAACTCCATCACAAATTCGGGGTACCTGCTCTCCTAAATCACATTTAGGGCTGAGATCGATCAGAAATCCATCACAAATTTGGGGTTCCCGCGCCCTTAAATTACATTTCGGCCTGGGATCGATCAGAAATCCATCAGAAATTCGGGGAACCCCCGGATAGAGCTGGGATCGATCAGAAATTCATCAGAAATTTGGGGTTCCCGCGCCCCTAAATCATTTCGGGCTGGGATCGATCAGAAATTCATCAGAAATTTGGGGTACCCGCGGATAGAGCTGGGATCGATCACGAATTCATCACAAATTCGGGGTTCCCGAGCTCCTAAATCACATTTCGGGCTGGGATCGATCAGAATTCCATCAGAAATTTGGGGTTCCCGCGCCCCTAAATCACATTTCGGAGATTGACCACCGGGAGAGAGGAGCGCATCCCCCGAGCCTCAAATCCAGCGCTTAATGAGCAATTACAAAAGTCAATTAACCCCAAACCCTAATGCATCTCCCGCTCGCCCTTCTCGTAATAAAAAAACTCTTTAAAAACCGCGGCCAACTCTGAAAAATCCTCCCCGAATTTCTCCCCAAAAAAACGCTCCGAACTCTCGGCGATGCAAAAAAAAAAATGGAAAAAAATATGGAAAATGTTGATTTTTGAGCCCCGCTCGGGAATAATTCCCTCGACCTCCTCCCCAAATTGCCCAAATCCCCCAAAGAGCCTCGGGTTTGATCTGCGAGCGATGATAAATTTTATCTCCGACAGCGCCGGAGTTGAGCTGAGGTCAAATCCAAAGGATTTCTCCGCAGCCCTGAGGCGATTTTTTGAGTTAAACCCTCGGGTTTTACCCTTTGATTTTAGGGCGTTTTGGGGGAAAATTTGAGTTTTTTGAGACCTTTTCTGGGGTTTGTGATTTTCTGCGTTAAACCCTCGTTTTTACCGTTTTATTTTATGGCGTTTTGGGGGAAAATTGGGGTTTTTGGACCTCTTGTGCGGTTTGTGATTTTCAGGGTTAAACCCTTTGATTTAATGGGGTTTTGGGGGAAAATTGGGGTTTTTGACCTCTTCTGGGATTTGTGATTTTCTGCGTTAAACTCTGGTTTTTACCCTTTGGTTTTATGGCGTTTTGGGGGAAAATTGGGGTTTTTGGACCTCTTGTGCGGTTTGTGATTTTCTGCGTTAAACCCTTTGATTTTAGGGGGTTTTGGGGGAAAATTGAGTTTTTTGGGACCTCTTGTGGGGTTTGCGATTTTCTGCATTAAACCCTCGTTTTTCACCGTTTTATTTTATGGCGTTTTGGGGGAAAATTGTGGGGTTTGGGACCTCCTCTGGGGTTTGTGATTTTCTGGGTTAAACCCTGGTTTTTACCCTTTGATTTTATGAGGTTTTGGGGAAAATTTGAGTTTTTTGGGACCTTGTCTGGGGTTTGTGATTTTCTGCGTTAAACCCTCGTTTTTACCGTTTTATTTTATGGCGTTTTGGGGGAAAATTGGGGTTTTTGGACCTCTTGTGGGATTTGCGATTTTCTGCGTTAAACCCTCGTTTTTACCCTTTTATCTTATGAGGTTTTGGGGGAAAATTGGGATTTTTGGGGACGACTTCTGGGTTTGTGATTTTCAGGGTTAAACCCTTTGGTTTTATGGCGTTTTGGGGGAAAATTGGGGGTTTTGGACCCGTTATGATTTTCTGGGTTAAATCCTCTTTTTCACCGTTGATTTTATAGGGTTTTGGTGGAAAATTGGGGTTTTTTGGGACCTCTTGTGGGGTTTGTGATTTTCTGCATTAAACCCTCGTTTTCACCCTTTGATTTTATGGCGTTTTGGGGGAAAATTGGGGTTTTTTTGGGACGGCTTCTGGGTTTGTGATTTTCTGCGTTAAAACCTCGTTTTCACCCTTTTATCTTATGAGGTTTTGAGGGAAAATTGGGGTTTTTTGGACATCTTCTAGGGTTTGTGATTTTCTGGGTTCTCACCCTTTGATTTCATGGAGTTTTGGGTTCAAAAAGGGAATTTTTTGGACCTCTTCTGGGGTTTGTGATTTCCTGAGCTTTCCCCCTTTGATTTTATGGAGTTTTTGGGTTAAAAAAGGGAATTTTTGGACCTCTTCTGGGGTTTGTGATTTTTTGAGCTTTCCCCCTTTGATTTCATGGAGTTTTGGGTTCAAAAAGGGAATTTTTTGGACCTCCTCTGGGATTTGTCATTTCCTGGGTTCTCACCCTGAGTTTTTGGGTTAAAAAAGGGAATTTTTTTACCTCTTCTGGGTTTTGTGATTTCCTGTGTTCTCACCTTTTGATTTCATGGAGTTTTTGGGTTAAAAAAGGGAATTTTTTTACCTCTTCTGGGTTTTGTGATTTCCTGTGTTCTCACCTTTTGATTTCATGGAGTTTTTGGGTTAAAAAAGGGAATTTTTTTACCTCTTCTGGGTTTTTTTGAGCTGTAGTGTTTGTGTCAACTACATATTCCCCTAGACGCGAATTTGTGACCCAACTTCCTCTACACAAATTCGGATCTACAGGGTACATATAGAAGACAGATTTGTCCTCCTCGGTCGGAAATCTTCTCCTTTCCCCCCAAAAAATTTCTCTTCTGGGGGCAAAATTTGGGGTTTTTTTAAAATCTTCTGCTTCCCCCAAAAAATTCTCTCCTGGGGCAAAATTTTGGAGTTTTTTTTGAAATCTCCTTCCCCAAAAAAATTCTCTCCTGGGGGCAAAATTTGGGTTTTTTCTGAAAATCTTCTCCTTCCCCCAAAAATTCTCTCCTGGGGGCAAATTTTGGGGTTTTTTTGAAAATCTCTTTCCCCAAAAATTCTCTTCTGGGAGAAAATTTTGGGTTTTTTTTTTGAAATCTCCTTTCCCCAAAAATTCTCTCCTGGGGCAAAATTTTGGAGTTTTTTTTAAAATCTCTTTCCCCCAAAAAATTCTCTTCTGGGAGAAAATTTTGGGTTTTTTTGAGATCTTCTTCCCCTAAAATTCTCTCCTGGGGGGAAAATTTTGGGATTTTTTTGGGGAAAAATCGGGGATGGAATATTCGCCGCTGAGGGGTTAATTAATTAACCAGGGTTAATTAAAGAAGTCACGGGAGGGGAAAATTTGAGTTTTCCACCTTCCTTGAGCATTAATTTTGGGGTAAAAATTCAATTCCTGGGGTGGATGGGGAAGCGTGGGAGCGCAAAATGCAAAAATCCGAACCCAAAAATTCACTTTTTAACAGCAAAAAAAAAATCCTCCCGAGTTCTGTTCCTCCCATTCCCGCCCTGAGAAAGTCTCCTCATTATTATTATTATTAATTTTTTTTTTTTCTGAGCGAAAAGATTTTTTTTTTTCATCCATTTTTCTTTCTCGGAGGTCACGCGAGGTTTGGAGTTTTGGGTGGGGAAATGATAAAAAAAATTTGAAAAAATTTAAAAAAAAAGGAATAAAAAAGGAAAGGAAAGGGGAAAAAAAGAAAGGAAAAAAAGAAAGAAGAATAAAAAAAATTGAAAAAATTAAAAAATAAAAAAAGAAAAAAGAATAAAAAAAGGAAAGGAAAGGGAAAAAATGAAAGGAAAAAAAGAAAGAAAAAAAAAGAAGAAAAAGATGAAAAGAAATACAGAATGTGAAGGCAGATGGGACGACAGTTTTTTTTTCTTTTTTTTTCTTTTTTTTTTTTAATGACAGGCAATTCTTTTTTACAACCCGAGAGGAGAAAAAAAAAAACCCAAAAAGATCAAAGGCGTTTCATTTCCGAAAATAAAAGAGTCATAAAGCAATAAAATATTCACACTGTCCAGGCAATGAACCTTCGCTCGGAACTGACGAGAGTCGCACCGAGCTGAGATTTCCTTTCAAATTACACTTGCCCCGGAGATTCCAAGTGGAGCAAACCTCCCTTTTTTCTTTTTTTTTCCCTTTTTCCTCTTTTTTCCTCTTTTTTCCTTTTTTTCCTTTTTTTCCCCTTTTTTTCCTTTTTCTCCCCTATTTTTTTCCCTCTTTTTTTCCTTTTTTTCCTCTTTTTTTTCCCTCTCTTTTTCCACTTTTTTCATTTTTACTCCCTCTTTTTTCCCCCTTTTTTCCTCTTTTTTTTCCATCTTTTTTAATTTTTTTCCCCTCTTTTTTCCCTCTTTTTTCCCTCTTTTTTTCCCTCTTTTTTCATTTTTTATCTCTCTTTTTTCCCTCTTTTTTTCCTTTTTTCCCTTCCCCCCCCATTTTTTCCCTTTTTTTTCCTCTTTTTTCCCTCTTTTTTCCCTTTTTCCTTTTTTCTCTCTCTTTTTTCCCTCTTTTTTCCCTCTTTTTTCATTTTTTCTCTCTTTTTTCTCTCTCTTTTTTCCCCTCTTTTTTCATTTTTTCTCTCTCTTTTTTCCCTCTTTTTTCCCTCTCTTTTCCCTCTCTTTTTTCCTTTTCCCCCCCATTTTTTTCCTTTTTTCCTCTTTTTTCCTTTTTTTCCCTCTTTTTTCATTTTTTCTCCCTCTTTTTTCCCCTCCTTTTCCCCTCTTTTTTCCCTCTTTTTTCCTTTTTTCTCTCTTTTTTCCCTCTCTTTTTTCCTCTTTTCTCTGTCTTTTTCCCTCTCTTTTTTTCCTCTTTTTTTCCTCTTTTTCCCCTCTTTTTTTCCCCATTTTTCCCTTTTTTTCCCCATTTTCCCTTTTTTTCCCATTTTTCCCTTTTTATTTTCTATTTCAAAAGGCGGAACAATTTCAGCTCAAGCACCTCCGGAATTAATTAATTTAAACTCATCAAAACCTTTCGTTTCCCGCGCATTAAAACTCCGCTCGATAGATTCAGAGGATTTCCCAAATTCCCACGTTTTGCCCTTAAAAAAACCCCAAAAAAACAAAAAAAAAACCCCAGTTCTGGCCAAGGCTAAAACCCTCGAGATTTTTCAGGTGATTTTGAGGTGAAAAATTCCATTTTCCTGCCCAAAAAATCCCCAAATCCACCCCGACCCACCCAACAAACCCCAACCCCACCCCCAAAATCGTATTTTAAAAACGCCTTAAAAAACCCAAAATTTCCCTCAAAAAACAGCGAAATCTTTTACGCCGCGAGCTGAAATTCCCCACCTCAAAAAAAAAAAAATTAAAATTTAAAAAAATCCTCGAATTTACCTTTCCCTCTTAAAAAAAAAAACCTAAAATTCAGGAGGCAAATCTAATCTGTGGTCAAACGCGGAACCGCGGCCATAAAATAACTCCTCGCGACCAATCCCATCAGAGCTCTTTTATTTTTTATTTATTTAATTTTTTTTTTCCCCTCCTCCTCCCCTTTCTCTCTTTCAGATTTTATTCCTCTTTTTCCCAACCCCCTCCTAATTTATTTATTTTTTATTTTTTTTTTCCCCTTCTCGATCTCCCACCCGAGGATAAGAGCTCGGAGAGAAAATATTCCTCGCCTGAATTTGGAATTTTTGAATTTTTTTTAACCCCAAACAAACCCCCCAAAAAAAAAATTTTTAAAAATCGGTTTTAATTTCCGAACGCAGGGCCAACCCAAATGCATTAATTTTTAATTTTTTTCCCCCAAAAAAACATCGATTTTCGGAGAAATTTCCCCTTTCCCATCCCAAATCCCAGCCCCACCTTTCTCACCGTGGATTTTTTTTTGAGGTTTTTGGGGTTTTTTTTCCCAATTTCAAACCCCTAGGGATCCCAAATCCACCCCAAAAAGCTTTCAGGGCACCTGCAGGAACTCGCGGTGACCCCAAAAAAGGGGCGGGGACCCCAAAAAAGGGGGCGGGGCCATCAGACCCCAAGGTGTGTCCCTACCTTGGCAAATCGCCGCTCCTTTTTCCCGAAATCCTTCCCGAGGAGTTCGAGGCTCTCCCTCCGAATTTGGGGAGGGTTTTGGGGTGGAATTGGAGGGAATCCCCGGGAAATCCTAGAGAATCCTAGAGAATCCTGAGGAAATCCTAGAGAATCCTACAGAAACCTGAGGAAATCCTATAAAATCCCAGGGAATCCCAGGAAAATCCTAGAGAATCCTAGAGAATCCTAAGGAAATCCTGTAAAATCCCAGAGAATACTGGGGAAATCCTAGAGAATCCTAAGGAAATCCTAGAGAATCCTGGAAAATCCTAAGGAAATCCTAAGGAAATCCTACAGAATCCTAAGGAAATCCTAGAGAATCCTACAGAAACCTAAGGAAATCCTATGGAATCCCAGGGAATCCCAGGGAAATCCTTAGGAAATCCCAGGGAAATCCTAAGGAAATCCTAGAGAATCCTACAGGAATCCTACGAAAACCTACAAAAATCCTATAGAATCCTAGGGAATCCCATGGAAATCCTATAGAAACCTAAGGAAAACCTATAAAATCCCAGGGAATCCCAGAGAAATCCTTAGGAAATCCTATAGAATCCCAGGGAATCCTAAGGAAATCCTAGAGAATCCTAGAGAATCCTGCAAAAATCCCAGGGAAATCCTGAGGAAATCCTAGAGAGTCCTACAGAAATCCTACAGAAACCTAAGGAAATCCTATAAAATCCTAGGGAATCCCATGGAAATCCTATAGAAACCTAAGGAAATCCTATAAAATCCCAGGGAATCCTGGAGAATCCTAGAGAATCCTATAAAAATCCCAGGGAAATCCTAAGGAAATCCTAGAGAATCCTAGGGAATCCCATGGAAATCCTACAGAAATCCTAAGGATATCCTATAAAATCCCAGGGAATCCCATGGAAATCTTAAGGAAATCCTAGAGAATCCTAGAGAATCCTAAGGAAATCCTAGAGAATCCTACAGAATCCCACAGCAATACTACAGAAACCTGCAGAAACCTGATAGAACCCTATAGAATCCTACAGAACCCTACAGATTCCCACGGAATCATAGAGAATCCTACAGAATGATACAGAATCCTACAGAAACTTACAGGATCCCAGAAATTCTACAGAATCCTACAGAATCATAGAGAGCCCTACAGAAATCCTACAAAAACCTAAAGAACAGCACAGAATCTTAACAGAAATCTGCAGAAATCCCAGAAACCCGAACCCACAGAGCCCCACAGAAACCCCACAGAAACCTAAGGAACAGCACAGAATCTTAACAGAACCCTACAGAAATCCCACAGAAATGAGCCCCACAGAAACCTAAAGAACAGCACAGAATCTTAACAGAAATGTGCAGAAACCCCACAGAGCCCCACAAAAACCCCACAGAAATGAGCCCCACAGAAACCCCACAGAAACCTAAAGAACAGCAGAGAACTTTAACAGAAACCCCACAGAAATGAGCCCCACAGAAATCCTACAGAAACCTGAAGAACCCCACAGAATCTTAACAGAAACCCCACAGAAACCCCATAGACCCCACCCCACAGAGCCCCACAGAAACCCCACAGAAACCTAAAGAACAGCACAGAATCTTAACAGAAACCCCAGAGAAACCCCACAGAAATGAGCCCCACAGAAACCCCACAGAAACCCCAAAACCCCACAGAGCCCCACAGAAATGAGCCCCGGAACAACCCCACAAGAACCTCAGAGAGCCATACAGAAACCCCACAGAAATGAGCCCCAGAAAAATCCCACAGAAACCCCAGAGAAATGAGCCCCACAGAACCCCACAGAAACCTAAAGAACCCCACAGAATCTTAACAGAAACCTACAGAAACCCCACAGAGCCCCACAGAAACCCCACAGAAACCTAAAGAACAGCACAGAATCTTAACAGAAACCTCACAGAAACCCCACAGGAATGAGCCCCACAGGAACCCCACAGAAACTTACAGAATCCCAGAGAAATCCTACAGAAATCCCACAGAAATGAGCCCCACAGAAACCTAAAGAACAGCACAGAATCTTAACAGAAACTCCACAGAAACCTCACAGAGCTCTCCAGAAATGAGCCCCACAGAGCCCCACAGAAACCCCATAGAAATGAGCCCCACAGAAGCCCCACAGAACCCTGCAGAAACTTACAGAATCCCAGAGAAATCCTACAGAAATCCCACAGAAATGAGCCCCACAGAAATCCTACAGAAACCTAAAGAACAGCACAGAATCTTAATAGAAACCTCACAGAAATGAGCCCCACAGAAACCCCACAGAACTCCACAGAAACTTACAGAATCCCAGAGAAATCCTACAGAAACCCCACAGAAATGAGCCCTACAAAAACCTAAAGAACAGCACAGAATCTTAACAGAAACTCCACAGAAACCCCACAGGAATGAGCCCCACAGAAATCCTACAGAAACCTAAAGATCAGAACAGAATCTTAACAGAAATCTGCAGAAACCCCACAAAATTGAGGCCCACAGAAACCCCACAGAACTCCCCAGAAACGAGCCCCACAGAGCCCCACAGAAACATAAAGAACCCCACAGAATCTTAACAGAAACCCCACAGAAATCCCACAAAATTGAGGCCCACAGAAACCCCACAGAGCCCAAAAAAAACCCCACAGAAACCCCACAGAGCCCTACAGAAATGAGCCCCACAACAACCCCACAGAAACCCCACAGGAACCTAAAGAACACCACAGGATCTTAACAGAAACCCACAGAAACCCCATAAAAATGAGCCCCACAGAAACCCCACAGAGCCCTAAAAAAACCCCATAAAAACCCCACAGAAACCCCATAAAAATAAGCCCCACAGAAACCCCACAGAGCCCAAAAAAACCCCATAAAAACCCCACAGAAACCTAAAGAACACCACAGGATCTTAACAGAAACCTCACAGAAACCCCATAAAAATTAGCCCCAGAGAAATCCCACAGAGCCCTAAAAAAACCCCACAGAAACCCCAGAGAAACCTAAAAAAAAAACCCACAGAAACCCCATAAAAATAAGCCCCACAGAAACCCCACAGAGTCCTAAAAAAACCCCACAGAACCCTAAAAAAAACCCACAGAAACCTAAGGAACACCACAGAATCTTAACAGAAACCTCACAGAAACCCCATAAAAATGAGCCCCACAGAAACCCCACAGAACCCCAAAAAAACCCCCCAGAAACCCCAAAACCCCCACCCCACAACCCTCCTTACCCCACTCTCCATCCCTTCCCCAACCCCACAAATTCCCCCTAAAAAAATCCTTTTTTTTTTTTTTTCCTCCCTTCTCTCTTTCCCCCTCCCCTATTTTTTTCGGGATAATTTTTTTTTTTTTTTTCCCGGTTGTTTTTAGGATTTTTTATAGGATCTCCCCTCCCCCTCTCCCCTTTCCAGACCCCACCATTGTCCTTCAAGGCCGAGCGGAACTGTTCCGGAGAGGCCCTCGGAGCTTTTTTTTTTTTTTTTTCTTTTTTTTAGGGTCGGGAAAAAGGCGAAACTTTTGGGATTCATCTCCGACTTTGGCAGCCTTTGTTAAACAGCGAGGCGTGGCCGCCGCGCTGACCCGCGCTTCACCCCAGGGTTTAGGATTTTTTCTTCTTTTAGGGCATTTTTTCCTCTTTTAGGGCATTTTTTCCTCTTTTAGGGCATTTTTTCCTTTTTTTCCCATCCTTTTCCCTTCCCCCAGAGCGTTTTTCCCACTGTATTGAAGGTGGAAATTTATTTTTTAAATTCCTTTTTTTTTTTTCCCCACTCTCTCTCTCTCTCTCTCTCCCCGCGCTGACCCGCGCTTCACCCCGAGGGTTTTAGGGCATTTTTTCCTCTTTTAGGGCATTTTTTCCTCTTTTAGGGCAATTTTTCCCTTTTTTCCCATCCCTTTCCCTCCCCCCAGAGCCTTTTCCCCACTGCGTTAAATATCGAGATTTATTTTTTTTTATTTTATTGTTTTTCTCTCTCTATCTCTGTTTCTCTCGCTCTCCCCGCGCTGACCCGCGCTTCACCCCAGGGTTTAGGATTTTTTCTTCTTTTAGGGCATTTTTTCCTCTTTTAGGGCATTTTTTCCTCTTTTAGGGCATTTTTTCCCTTTTTTCCCATCCTTTTCCCTTCCCCCAGAGCCTTTTTCCCACTGTATTGAAGGTGGAAATTTATTTTTTAAATTCCTTTTTTTTTTCCCACTCTCTCTCTCTCTCTCTCTCCCCGCGCTGACCCGCGCTTCACCCCGAGGGTTTTAGGATTTTTTCCTCTTTTAGGGCATTTTTTCCTCTTTTAGGGCATTTTTTCCCTTTTTTCCCATCCCTTTCCCTTCCCCCAGAGTGTTTTCCCCACTGCGTTAAAGAAGAAGATTTATTTATTTTATTTTATTTTATTTTCTCTCTCTGTCTCTCTGTTTCTCTCTCTCTCCCCGCGCTGACCCGCGCTTCACCCCAGGGTTTAGGATTTTTTCCTCTTTTAGGACATTTTTTCCTCTTTTAGGGCATTTTTTCCTCTTTTTTCCCATCCTTTTCCCTGTCCCCGCAGTGTTTTCCCCACTGCGTTAAAGATGGAGATTCATTTTTTTTAATTTTATTTTTTTTTCTCTGTTTCTGTCTCTCTCTCCCCGCACTGACCCGCGCTTCACCCCGAGGGTTTCAGGGCATTTTTTCCTCTTTTAGGGCAATTTTTCCTCTTTTAGGGCATTTTTTCTTCTATTTTCCCATCCTTTTCCCTTCCCCCAGAGCGTATTTCCCACTGTGCTGAAGGTGGAAATTTATTTTTTTAATGTCATTTTGTTTCTCTCTCTCTCTCTCTCCCCGCACTGACCCGCGATTCACCCCGCGGGGTTTGGGGGATATTTTCCTCTTTTAGGGCATTTTTTCCTCTTTTAGGGCATTTTTCCCTTTTTTTCCCATCCTTTTCCCTTCCCCCAGAGCCTTTTTCCCACTGTGCTGAAGGTGGAAATTTATTTTTTTTATTTAATTTCTTTTCTCTCTGTTTCTGTCTCCCCGCGCTGACCCGCACTTCACCCCAGAATTTTTAGGGCATTTTTTCCTCTTTTAGGGCATTTTTTCCTCTTTTAGGGCATTTTTTCCCTTTTTTCCCATCCTTTTCCCTTCCCCCAGAGCCTTTTTCCCACTGTATTGAAGGTGGAAATTTATTTTTTAAATTCCTTTTTTTTTTCCCACTCTCTCTCTCTCTCTCTCTCCCCGCGCTGACCCGCGCTTCACCCCGAGGGTTTTAGGGCATTTTTTCCTCTTTTAGGGCAATTCTTTCCTCTTTTTTCCCATCCTTTTCCCTGCCCCCGCAGTGTTTTCCCCACTGCGTTAAAGATGGAGATTCATTTTTTTTAATTTTATTTTTTTTTCTCTGTTTCTGTCTCTCTCTCCCCGCGCTGACCCGCGCTTCACCCCGAGGGTTTCAGGGGATTTTTTCTTCTTTTAGGGCATTTTTTCTTCTATTTTCCCATCCCTTTCCCTTCCCCCAGAGCGTTTTCCCCACTGCGGTGAAGGTGGAAATTTATTTTTTCAATTTAATTTTTTTTCTCTCTTTATCTCTCTGTCTCTCTCCCCGCGCTGACCCGCGCTTCACCCCGAAGGTTTTAGGGCAATTTTTCCTCTTTTAGGGCATTTTTTCTTCTTTTAGGGCATTTTTTCCTCTTTTAGGGCATTTTTTCCCTTTTTTCCCATCCTTTTCCCTGCCCCCGCAGTGTTTTCCACACTGTATTGAAGGTGGAAATCTATTTTTAAAATTTTTTTTCCCACTCTGTCTCTCTCTCTCTCTCTCTCTCCCCGCCCTGACCCGCGCTTCACCCCGAGGGTTTTAGGGCATTTTTTCCTCTTTTAGGGCATTTTTTCCTCTTTTAGGGCATTTTTTCCTTTTTTCCCATCCTTCTCCCTTCCCCCAGAGCGTATTCCCCACCGTGTTGAAGGTGGAAATTTATTTTTTTTAATTTAATTTCTTTTCTCTCTTTATCTGTCTCTCCTAGCTCTCTCTGCGCTGACCCGCGCTTCACCCCTCGGGGTTTTGGGCATTTTTTCCTCTTTTAGGGCATTTTTTCCTCTATTTTTCCATCCCTTTCCCTTCCCCCACAGCCTTTTTCCCACTGCGGTAAAGATGGAGATTTTTTTTTTTATTTAATTTTTTTCCCCTCTCTCTGTCTCCTCGCTCTCCCCGCGCTGACCCGCGCTTCACCCCGGAATTTTTAGGGCATTTTTTCCTCTTTTAGGGCATTTTTTCCTCTTTTAGGGCATTTTTTCCTCTTTTAGGGCATTTTTTCCCTTTTTTCCCATCCCTTTCCCTTCCCCCGCAGTGTTTTCCCCACTGCGTTAAAGATGGAGATTCATTTTTTTTAATTTTATTTTTTTTTCTCTGTTTCTCTCTCTCTCTCCGCGCTGACCCGCGCTTCACCCCTAGGGTTTTGGGGCATTTTTTCCTCTTTTAGGGCATTTTTTCCTCTTTTAGGGCATTTTTTCCCTTTTTTCCATCCTTTTCCCTTCCCCCAGAGCATTTTCCCCTCTGAGATGAAGATGGAAATTTATTTTTTTAATTTGATTTTTTCTATTTTCCTCCCTCTCTCTCTCTCTCTCTCCCCCCGCGCTGACCCGCGCTTCACCCCGGAATTTTTAGGGCATTTTTTCCTTTTTTTAGGACATTTTTTCCTCTTTTAGGACATTTTTTCCTCGTTTTTTCCATCCCTTTCCCTTCCCCACTCAGGGTATTTTCCCATCTGAGGTGAAGATGAAAATTTATATTTTTAATTTAATTTTTTTTCCCTCTTCTCTCTCTCTCTCACTCTCTCTCTCTCTCTCTCCCCGCGCTGACCCGCGCTTCACCCCGCGGAATTTTTAGGGCATTTTTTTCCTTTTTTAGGGCATTTTTTCCTCTTTTAGGGCATTTTTTCCCTTTTTTCCCATCCTTTTCCCTTCCCCCTCAGGGTATTTTCCCCTCTGAGATGAAGGTGGAGATTCATATTTTAATTTGATTTTTTTTTCAATCTCTCTCTCTCTCTCTCTCTCTCCCCGCGCTGACCCGCGCTTCACCCCGCGGAGTTTAGGATTTTTTCTTCTTTTAGGGCATTTTTTCCTCTTTTAGGGCATTTTTTCCCTTTTTTCCCATCCTTTTCCCTTCCCCCAGAGTGTTTTCCCCACTGTGATGAAGGTGGAGATTTATCTTTTTTATTTAATTTTTTTCCCTCTCTCTCTCTCTCTCCCCGCGCTGACCCACGCTTCACCCCGCGGAATTTTTAGGGCATTTTTTTCCTTTTTTAGGGCATTTTTTCCTCTTTTAGGGCAATTTTTTTCCCTTTTTTTCCCATCCCTTTCCCTTCCCCCCTCAGGGTATTTTCCCCTCTGAGATGAAGGTGGAGTTTTATATTTTAATTTGATTTTTTTTTCAATCTCTCTCTCTCTGACCCGCGCTTCACCTCGCGCACTTTAGGACATTTTTTTCCTTTTTTTTTTCCTTTCCCTCCCCTCCCCCAGGGCATTTTACTCTCTGAGGTGAAAATGGAGATTTTTTATTTAAATTTAATTTTTTCTCTCTTTTTCCATATCTCTCTCTCTCTTTCTCTCTCCCTCCTCTCCTCCAGAGCAATTTTCAGGACATTTTTCCTTTTTTTTTCCTTTCCCTCCCCTCCCCCCAAGGCGTTTTCCCTACCGAGGTGAAAATGGAGATTTTTTTTTTTAAATTTAATTTTTTTCTCTCTTTCTCCATATCTCTTTCCCTGTTTCTATTTCCCTCCTCTCCTCCCGAGCAATTTTCAGGACATTTTTTCCATTTTTTTTTCCTTTCCCATCCCCTCCCCCAGAGCATTTTACTCTCCGAGGTGAAAATGGAGATTTTTTATTTAAATTTAATTTTTTTTCTCTCTTTCTCCATATCTCTCTCTCTCTTTCTCTCTCCCTCCTCTCCTCCTGCACAATTTTCAAGACATTTTTCCATTTTTTTTTCCCTCCCCTCCCCCCAGGGCATTTTACTCTCTGAGGTGAAAATGGAGATTTTTTATTTAAATTTAATTTTTTCTCTCTTTTTCCATATCTCTTTCTCTCTCCCTCCTCTCCTCCTGCACAATTTTCAGGACATTTTTCCTTTTTTTTTCCATCCCCTCCCCTCCCCCAGAGCATTTTACTCTCCGAGGTGAAAATGGAGATTTTTTATTTAAATTTAATTTTTTTCCTCTCTTTCTCCATATCTCTTTCTCTCTTTCTCTCTCCCTCCTCTCCTCCCGAGCAATTTTTAGGAAATTTTTCCATTTTTTTTTCCTTTCCCATCCCCTCCCCCAGGGCATTTTACTCTCCGAGGTGAAAATGGAGATTTTTTATTTTAATTTAATTTTTTTTTCTCTCTTTCTCCATATCTCTTTCTATTTCCCTCCTCTCCTCTCTCACAATTTTTAGGAAATTTTTCCATTTTTTTTTTCCTTTCCCTCCCCTCCCCCCAGGGCATTTTACTCTCTGAGGTGAAAATGGAGATTTTTTATTTAAATTTAATTTTTTCTCTCTTTTTCCATATCTCTCTCTCTCTTTCTCTCTCCCTCCTCTCCTCCAGAGCAATTTTCAGGACATTTTTCCTTTTTTTTTCCTTTCCCTCCCCTCCCCCCAGGGCGTTTTCCCTACCGAGGTGAAAATGGAGATTTTTTTTTTTAAATTTAATTTTTTTCTCTCTTTCTCCATATCTCTTTCCCTGTTTCTATTTCCCTCCTCTCCTCCCGAGCAATTTTCAGGACATTTTTTCCATTTTTTTTTCCTTTCCCATCCCCTCCCCCAGAGCATTTTACTCTCCGAGGTGAAAATGGAGATTTTTAATTTAAATTTAATTTTTTTTCTCTCTTTTTCCATATCTCTTTTTCTCTTTCTCTCTCCCTCCTCTCCTCCTGCACAATTTTTGGGGCATTTTTTCCATTTTTTTTTTCCTTTCCCTCCCCTCCCCCAGGGCATTTTACTCTCTGGTAAAAATGGAGATTTTTTTTTTTAATTTAATTTTTTTTCTCTCTCTTTTTCCATATCTCTTTCTCTTTCTCTCTCCCCCCTCTTCTCCTGCACAATTTTCAGGACATTTTTTCCATTTTTTTTTCCTTTCCCTCCCCTCCCCCAGAGCATTTTACTCTCCGAGGTGAAAATGGAGATTTTTCTTTTTAAATTTAATTTTTTTTCTCTCTTTCTCTCTTTCTCTCTCCCTCCTCTCCTCCCGCACAATTTTCAGGACATTTTTTCCTTTTTTTTTCCATCCCCTCCCCTCCCCCCAGGGCATTTTACTCTCTGGTGAAAATGGAGATTTTTTTATTTTAATTTAATTTTTTTTTCTCTCTTTCTCCATATCTCTTTCTATTTCCCTCCTCTCCTCTCTCACAATTTTTAGGAAATTTTTCCTTTTTTTTTTCCTTTCCCTCCCCTCCCCCAGGGCATTTTACTCTCTGAGGTGAAAATGGACATTTTTTATTTAAATTTAATTTTTTCCTCTCTTTCTCCATATCTCTCTCTCTCTTTCTCTCTCCCTCCTCTCCTCCCGAGCAATTTTCAGGACATTTTTTTCATTTTTTTTTCTCCTTTCCCTCCCCTCCCCCCAGAGCATTTTACTCTCCGAGGTAAAAATGGAGATTTTTAATTTAAATTTAATTTTTTTTCTCTCTTTTTCCATCTCTCTTTCTCTATTTCTCTCTCCCTCCTCTCCTCCCGAGCAATTTTTGGGGCATTTTTTCCTCTTTTAGGGCATTTTTTTCTCTTTTTTTCCCATCCCTTTCCCTCCCCCACCACCGAGGTGAAGATGGAGATTTCTTTTATTTTAATTTGATTTATTTTTACCATTTTCTCTTTCTTTTTCTATCTCCCCCCTCTCCTCCCGCACAATTTTTGGGGCATTTTTTCCTCTTTTAGGGCATTTTTTTCTCTTTTTTTCCCATCCCTTTCCCTCCCCCACCACCGAGGTGAAGATGGAGATTTCTTTTATTTGATTTGATTATTTAATTTGATTTTTTTTTTTTAATTTCTCAATCTCTCTCTCTTTTTTTCTATCTCTCCACGCTCTCCCCGCGCATTTAGGAAATGCAGAATTTTTAGGTTTTTTTGGGGAAAATTGGGGTGGGATTTTCTCCCACGGTCTGAGGGATTTTGGCTCGGGGGAAAAAACTTTTAGAAATTTAAAAAAACAAAAAAAAAATCAACAAAAAAAAGGAAAAAAACCAAAAAACAAACAAAAAAAATCAATAAAAAAACCCCAAAAAAATTAAAATTAAAAAGCTGAGCTGTGTTGGCCTCACCTGAGCCCAGCTCGGGGTGGATCAGCCTCAGAGAGAAAAATAAATCAAAAAAATCCTTAAAAAATATTCTTTCATTTCCTCTGAACTCGGGACTTGTGTATCAGAATATTTTGATTTTTTAAGAATTTTAATTTGAATTTTTAATTGAAATTTAAAACGCCGCCGTGGGGAGTGAATATTAACTAAGGACGTGAATATCAGAATATTTTGATTTTCTTAAAATTTGAATTTTTAATTGAAATTCAAACGCCGCCGTGGGGAGCGAATATTAACTCGGGACTTGTATATCAGAATATTTTGATATTTTTTATTTGAATTTGAATTTGAATTTGAATTTGAATTTGAATTTGAATTTTTAATTGAAATTCAAACGCTGCCATGGGGAGCGAACATTAACTCAGGACTTGTATATCAGAATATTTTAATTTTCTGATTTTTTTTTAATTTTAATTTTAATTTTTAATTGAAATTCAAACGCCGCCATGGGAAGCGAACGTTAACTCGGGACTTGTGTATCACAATATTTTGATTTTTAAAATTTTAATCTGAATTTTTAATTGAAATTCAAACGCCGCCATGAGGAGCGAATGTTAACTCGGGACTTGTACATCACAATATTTTGATTTTTTAAATTTGAATTTGAATTTGAATTTGAATTTGAATTTGAATTTTAATTTGAATTTTTAATTGAAGTTCAAACGCCGCCATGAGGAGCGAACATTAACTCGGGACTTGTATATCACAATATTTTGATTTTTTAAGAATTTTAATTTTAATTTTTAATTGAAATTCAAACGCCGCCATGGGGAGCGAACATTAACTCGGGACTTGTGTAACACAATATTTTGATTTTTTTAAATTTTAAGTTGAATTTTTCATTGAAATTCAAACACCATTGTGGGGAGTGAATATTAACTCGGGACGCGAATATCACAATATTTTGATTTTCTTAAAATTTGAATTTTTAATTGAAATTCAAACGCCGCCGTGGGGAGCGAATATTAACTCATGAGTTATATATCAAAATATTCTGATATTTTAAAATTTTAATTTGAATTTTTAATTGAAATTCAAACGCCGCCATGGGGAGCGAACGTTAACTCGGGACTTGTATATCAGAATATTTTGATTTTTTAAAAATTTTAATTTGAATTTTTAATTGAAATTTAAACGCCGCCTTGGGGAGCGAACGTTAACTCAGGACTTGTAGATCAGAATATTTTAATTTTTTAATTTTAATTTTAATTGAAATTCAAACGCCACCATGGGGAGTGAATATTAACTCGGGACGCAGAGATCGTAATATTTTGAATTTTTTTTTATTTTAATTTTAATTTTTAATTGAAATTCAAACGCCGCTGTGGGGAGCGAACGTTAACTCAGGACTTATGTATCACAATATTTTAATTTTTTAATTTTAATTTGAATTTTTAATTGAAATTCAAACGCCGCCATGGGAAGCGAACATTAACTCGGGACTTGTGTACCACAATATTTTGATTTTTAAAATTTTAATCTGAATTTTTAATTGAAATTCAAACGCCGCCATGGGGAACGAATGTTAACTCAGGACTTGTATATCACAATATTTTGATTTTTTAAATTTTAATTTGAATTTTAATTTTAATTTGAATTTTAATTTTAATTTGAATTTTTAATTGAAATTCAAACGCCGCCATGGGAAGCGAACATTAACTCGGGACTTGTGTACCACAATATTTTGATTTTTAAAATTTTAATCTGAATTTTTAATTGAAATTCAAACGCCGCCATGGGGAGCGAATGTTAACTCAGGACTTGTATATCACAATATTTTGATTTTTTAAATTTTAATTTTAATTTGAATTTGAATTTGAATTTTAATTTGAATTTTTAATTGAAATTCAAACGCCGCCATGAGGAGCGAACATTAACTCGGGACTTGTGTACCACAATATTTTGATTTTTAAAATTTTAATCTGAATTTTTAATTGAAATTCAAACGCCGCCATGGGGAACGAATGTTAACTCAGGACTTGTATATCACAATATTTTGATTTTTTAAATTTTAATTTGAATTTTAATTTTAATTTGAATTTTAATTTTAATTTGAATTTTTAATTGAAATTCAAACGCCGCCATGGGAAGCGAACATTAACTCGGGACTTGTGTACCACAATATTTTGATTTTTAAAATTTTAATCTGAATTTTTAATTGAAATTCAAACGCCGCCATGGGGAGCGAATGTTAACTCGGGACTTGTATATCACAATATTTTGATTTTTTAAATTTTAATTTTAATTTTAATTTGAATTTGAATTTTAATTTGAATTTTTAATTGAAATTCAAACGCCACCATGAGGAGCGAACATTAACTCGGGACTTGTGTATCACAATATTTTGATTTTTTTAATGTTAATTTTAATTTTAATTTTAATTTTAATTTCAATTTTTATTTCCATCGCCGCCCAATTCCAGCCCCGCCCATTTTCACATCCCCGAACAGCAAATGAGTTTTCATTAATTATTTTCCCATCAATTGGAGCAGAAATGAGTGATTAATTAGAGTTAATTACGAAGGGTGAGGAGATGGATCACCCAACGGGAGATATTCAATAAATTTATTATTTCTTTTTTATTTTATTATTATTATTTTATTAATTTATTTTATAAATACCGATATTTTAATACGTTTATTTTATAAATCCTGATATTTTAGAAATTTATTTTATAAACACCGATATTTTATAAATCCCGATATTTTAATAAATTTATTTTAATATATCCCCATATTTTATAAATATCTTTTATAAATCCTGATATTTAATAAATTTACTTTATAAATACCGGTATCTAATAAATCCGGATATTTTAATAAATTTATTTTATAAATCCCCATGTTTTATAAATATATTTTATAAATCCTGATATTTTAATAAATTTATTTTATAAATCCCGGTATTTTATAAATCCTGATATTTTATAAACACCGATATTTTATATATTTATTTTATAGATTTATTTTACAAGTCCCGATAGTTTAATAAATTTATTTTATAAACACCGATATTTTACAAATATCTTTTCTAAATCCCGATATTTGAATACATTTATTTTAATAAACACCCATATTTTATAAATATCTTTTATAAATCCCGATCTTTTAATACATTTATTTTAATAAATCCCGATATTTTAATAAATTTATTTTATATACACCGATATTTTAGAAATATCTTTTATAAATCCCGATATTTGAATAAATCTATTTTAATAAATCCCCATATTTTAAAAATATATTTTACAAATCCCGATATTTGAATAAATTTATTTTAATAAACACCGATCTTTTATGAATATCTTTTATAAATCCCGATATTTTAATAAATTTATTTTATAAATCCCGATATTTTACAAATATCTTTTCTAAATCCCGATATTTTAATAAATTTATTTTAATAAACACCGATATTTTGCAAATTCTCGGCGATTAATTACAAATCCCCGAAGATTTAAATATTTAAAAGCCGAGGGATGTGGGGGAGGGGTGAATTCCCAGGCATTTTTATTTATTTATTATTTTTTAATTTTTTTTTTAAAAATTCTGATTTTTTTTTTTCCCCGGAAGTTCCCATGGATTTAAAAAAATATATATATTTTTTATTATTATTGTTTTTTAAATTCAATATTTACAATTTTATTTTTTTTTTTTTAAATTCCATTTTTAATTTTTTTTTCCCGGGAGGTTCCCTGGGATTTAAAAATAATAATAATAATAATAATAATAATAATAATAATAATAATAATAATAATAATAATAATAATATCTTTTTAATTTTTTTCCCCGGGAGGTTCCCAGGGATTTTGTAAAAAATTTTTTATTATTATTATTATTATTATTATTATTACGATTATTACTATTATTATTACGATTATTACTATTATTATTACTATTATTACTATTATTAATATTAATACTAATATTAATATTAATAATTTTTATTCTTTTTTTTTTATTTCCGGGAGGTTCCCAGGGATTTTTTTATTTTTATTTTTTATTATTTTTAAAAATAAATTTTTAAAATTTATTATTATTATTTTTTAAATTTAATTCAAATTTTTTAGATTTTTTTTCCAGGAGGTTTCCCCTCCCTCCACCTCTTTATTTAAAAAGCGATTGAAAAGATTTTTTTTTAAATTTTATTTCCCCCAGGGCAAATAAAATTTAAAGAGTTTAGGGAGGAAGGGAGAAGTTCCGAAAGTCAGAAACAACTCCCCAAGGCCAAAAAAATATAAAATTTTATATAAAAATAAAATTTTATATAAATATAAAAATCTAAAATAAAACTCCCCCCAAAAAAATATAAAATTCTCTTTTTTTTTTCTTTTTTTCATAGCGAAACTCACACTCAGGAAGGCTCGAAACACAAATATATTGAATTTTTTAATTAATTATTTCACCGCCGCGATTAATAAATTTATTCCGCGCGTAATTATTATTTTTTTTTAATCGAGATTTAAATTTTTTTAAAAATCGCTTCTCCAAAACCTTTGCAATCGTTTCCAATTCCAACAGATTTATTTTTATTCTTTTTTTTTTTTAATTTTTTTTTTTAATTATTCCTGGATCATTTCAATCCTCTCCAAACCAAAAAAAAAAAAATTAAAAAAAAATGAAAGGGAATTAAAAATGATTTTTGAAGAGCTCGCGGTAATTAAATTTAATAAATGTCATTCCCAAAGCAATTTCGCTTTTTTCGGAGGTTATTTTTTAAAAAAAAAAAAGAATAATAATTCCGCATTTCCTCGCGGGGGGAACTCGAATTAATTTGATTTATTTTCTGGGGGGATCCGAAATAATCTGCTTTATTTCCCACCCTAAAATCTGCTTTTTTTTCTTTTTTCCCACCCCAAAAATTCGCTTTTTCTTCTTTTTCCCACCCCAAAAATCCTTTTTTTTCTTTTTTTTTTTTCCTTTTTTCCCCTGAAGTTCTTCCCCACCTCTCCCTCCTCCCCCAGACTTTTCTCCCACCCCAAAAATTCTCTTTTTTTTCCTTTTCTTTCCCTTTTTTCCCATTTTTTTCCCCTAAACCTCTCCCCACCTCTCTCTCCTCCCCCAGAATTTTCTCCCACCCCAAAAATTCTTTTTCCCACCCCAAAAATCTTCTTTTTTAAATTTTTTTTTTAATTATTTTTTCCCTTTTTCCCTAAACCTCTCCCCACCTCTCCCTCCTCCCCCAGACTTTTTCCCCACCCCAAAAATTCTCTTTTTCCCACCCCAAAAATCTTCTTTTTTAAATTTTTTTTATTATTTTTTCCTCTTTTTCCCTAAACCTCTCCCCACCTCTCCCTCCTCCCCCAGATTTTTTTTCCCACCCCAAAAATTCTCTTTTTCCCACCCCAAAAATCCTTCTTTTTAAATTTTTTAATTATTTTTTCCTCTTTTTCCCTAAACCTCTTCCCCACTTCTACCTCCTCCCCCAGACCTTTTCCCCACCCCAAAAATTCTCAATTCCCACCCCAAAAATCCTCTTTTTTTCTTAACTTTTTCCCTTTTTTTTCCCTTTTATTTCCCCCAACCTCTCCCCACCTCTCTCTCCTCCCCCAGATTTTTTCCCCTCCCACCTCGCCTCTTTCTTTTTTCCCTCCCATTATTTTTCCCTTTTTCCCTCTCTCCCATTTTTTCCCTTTTTTCTCTCCCAATTTTTTCCCCTTTATTTCCCTCCCTCCCATTTTTCCCTTTTTTCCCCTCCCATTTTTCCTTCTCTCCCATTTTTTTCCCTTTTTCTTTCCCTCTCTCCCATTTTCCCTTTTTTTCCCTCCCATTTTTTCCCTTTTTTTCCCCTCCCTCCCATTTTTCTCCCTCTCTCCTATTTTTTTCCCTCTCTCCCATTTTTTCCCTCTCTCCCATTTTCCCCTTTTTCCCTCCCATTTTTCCCCTTTATTCTCTCTCTCCCATTTTTTCCCTTTTTTCCCGCCCATTTTTTTCCCTTTTTCCCTCTCTCCCATTTTTTTCCCTTTTTCCCCTCCCATTTTTTCCCTCTCCCTCATTTTTTTCCCTTTTTCCCTCTCTCCCATTTTTCCCTTTTTCCCTCCCATTTTTTTCCCCTTTTTTCCCTCCCATTTTTTTCCCTTTTCTTTCCCACTCTCCCATTTTTCCCTTTTTTCCCTCCCATTTTTTCCCCTCTCTCCCATTTTTTTTCCCTTTTTCTCTCCCATTTCTTTCCCTCTCTCCCATTTTTCCATTTTTCCCTCTCTCCCATTTTTTTCCTCTCTCCCATTTTTTCCCTTTTTCCCTCCCATTTTTTTCCCTCTCTCCAATTTTTTCCCTTTTCTTTCCCACTCTCCCATTTTTCCCTTTTCCCTCTCTCCCATTTTTTTTCCCTTTTTTTCCCTCTTTTTCCCTCTCTCCCATTTTCCCCTTTCTCCCTCTCTCCTATTTTTTCCCATTTTTTTCCCTTTTTCTCTCCCATTTTTTCCCTCCCTCCCATTTTTCCCTTTTTTCCATCCCATTTTTTCCCTCTCTCCCATTTTTCCCCTTTTCCCTTTTTTCTCTCTCATTTTTTCCCTTTTTCCCTCCCATTTTTTTCCCTCTCTCCCATTTTTCCCTTTTTCCCTTTTTTCTCTCCCATTTTTTCCCTTTTTTCTCTCTCATTTTTTCCCTTTTTCCCTCTCTCCCATTTTTTCCCTTTTTTCTCTCACATTTTTTTCCCTTTTTCCCTCCCATTTTTTTCCCTCTCTCCCATTTTTCCCTTTTTCCCTTTTTTCTCTCCCATTTTTTCCCTTTTTTCTCTCTCATTTTTTCCCTTTTTTCCCTCCCATTTTTTTCCCTCTCTCCCATTTTTCCCCTTTTCCCTTTTTTCTCTCTCATTTTTTCCCTTTTTCCCTCTCTCCCATTTTTTCCCTCTCTCCCATTTTTCCCTTTTTCCCTTTTTTCTCTCTCATTTTTTCCCTTTTTCCCTCTCTCCCATTTTTTCCCTTTTTTCTCTCACATTTTTTTCCCTTTTTCCCTCCCATTTTTTTCCCTCTCTCCCATTTTTCCCTTTTTCCCTTTTTTCTCTCCCATTTTTTCCCTTTTTTCTCTCTCATTTTTTCCCTTTTTCCCTCTCTCCCATTTTTTCCCTCTCTCCCATTTTTCCCTTTTTCCCTTTTTTCTCTCTCATTTTTTCCCTTTTTCCCTCTCTCCCATTTTTTTTCCCTTTTTTCCCTCCCATTTCTTTCCCTTCTCTCCCATTTTTTTCCCTCTCTCCCATTTTTTCCCTTTTTCTCTCCCATTTTTTTCTCCCTCTCTCCCATTTTTTTCTCCCTCTCTCCCATTTTTTCCCTTTTTCTCTCCCATTTTTCCCTCTCCCATTTTTTTCTCCCTCTCTCCCATTTTTTCCCTTTTTTCCTCTCTCGCAGCTCCCACCCAACCCCGACTCTCTCTCTAAACTTTTGACCTCAACTTTTTGACCTCTGCCTGTGCTAACAAGGCCTCCCCAGGCCGCGCTCGGCGTCTGCTCCTCGGCCGAGCATTTGCCCTGCCCTAATTCCCTAATTCCCTTTATTTCCCTTTATTTTCCCTTTTTTTCCCCAAGAAAAAAAAAAATTTAAAAAAAAATTCTATTTTCCGCCATTTTTTTCACAGAAAATCAGAGCTCGGCGAGGTTGAGATGTTGATCTTCGCTGTCGCTGATTTTTTAAAATTTTTTTTTTAAATTATTTTTTCCTCTCTCTCCTCTTTTCCTCCCATCCGTTTTTAGATGGGAAGGACCCAAAAAAAAAAAAAACCCAAAAAAATCCCTTAAATCTCATTTAACCTTAGATTTATTTCTATTTTATTCGCGATTTCACTCGGAAATTCGCTATTTTTATGACGTTTTTTAGGGGACGGAAAGGTTTTGGGGTTGAGTTTGAAAGGTCGTGAAGGACAAAACCAAAATTCCCTTAAATCTCATTTAACCTCGGCGTTATTTCTATTTTTTCACTCGGAAATTCGCCCTCTCTGCTGTTTTTATGGAGAATTTTAGGGTTTTGGGGTTGAGTTGGAAAGGTCGTGAAGGACCAAACCCAAAAATCCCTTAAATCTCATTTAACCTTAGATTTATTTCTGTTTTATTCGCCATTTCACTCGGAAATTTGCCTTCTCTGCTGTTTTCATGGGGAATTTTAGAGTTTTGGGGTTGAGTTTGAAAGGTCGTGAAGGACCAAAACCAAAAATCCCTTAAATCTCATTTAACCTCAGCGTTATTTCTATTTTTTCACTCGGAAATTCGCCCTCTCTGCTGTTTTTATGGAGAATTTTAGGGTTTTGGGGTTGAGTTTGAAAGGTCGTGAAGGACAAAACCAAAATTCCCTTAAATCTCATTTAACCTCGGCGTTATTTCTATTTTTTCACTCGGAAATTCGCCCTCTCTGCTGTTTTTATGGGGAATTTTAGAGTTTTGGGGTTGAGTTTGAAAGGTTGCGGGAGGACAAAACCAAAAATCCCTTAAATCTCATTTAACCTCGGCGTTATTTCTATTTTTTCACTCGGAAATTCGCCCTCTCTGGTGTTTTTATGGAGAATTTTAGAGTTTTGGGGTTGAGTTTGAAAGGTCGTGAAGGACCAAACCCAAAATTCCCTTAAATCTCATTTAACCTCGGCGTTATTTCTATTTTTTTCTCTCGGAAATTCGCCCTCTCTGGTGTTTTTATGGAGAATTTTAGAGTTTTGGGGTTGAGTTTGAAAGGTCGTGAAGGACAAAACCAAAAATCCCTTAAATCTCATTTAACCTCAGCGTTATTTCTATTTTTTTCGCTCTTTCACCCGGAAATTCGGGGTTTTTTGGGGTATTTTAGGGGATGGAGAGCTTTTGGGGTTTAACCTCATCATTATTTCTGGTTTTTTTCGCTATTTCACCCGGAAATTCGGGTTTTTTTGGCGTTTTTTATGGGATAAAAAGGTTTTGGGGTTGCGTTTGAAAGGTCGCGGGAGGACAAAAAGAAAAAAATCTCTTAAATCTCATTTAACCTCAACGTTATTTCTATTTTTTTCCCAATTTCACCAGAAATTCGCTATTTTTACTGCGTTTTTTATGGGACGGAGAGGTTTTGGGGTTTAACCTCAGCGTTATCTCTATTTTTTTCCCAATTTCAGCAGAAATTCGCTATTTTTATGGCGTTTTTGGGGGGATGATGAGGTTTTGAGGTTTAACCTTAGCGTTTTTTCTATTTTTTTCCCAATTTCACCCTGAATTTCGCTATTTTTATGGCGTTTTTCAAGGGACGGAGAGGTTTTGGGTTTGCGTTTGGGGGTCCCGGCGTTTGAAGAGTCACGGGGAGACAAAAAACCCAAAAATCCCTTCAACCTCATTTCACCTTAACGTTATCTCTACTTTTTTCCCAATTTCCCCCAGAAATTCGCTATTTTTACGGCGTTTTTTAGGGGACGGAGAGGTTTTGGGGTTTAACCTTAACGTTATTTCTATTTTTTCCCGATTTCACCCAGAAATTCGCTATTTTTGTGGCGTTTTTTATGGGACGGAGAGGTTTTGAGGTTTAACCTCGGCGTTATTTCTATTTTTTTCCCAATTTCACCCAGAAATTCAGTGTTTTTATGGCGTTTTTCAGGGGACAGAGAGGTTTTGGGGTTTAACCTCGGCGTTATTTCTATTTTTTCCCCATTTCACCCAGAAATTCGCTATTTTTACGGCGTTTTTTATAGGATGGAGAGGTTTTGGGGTTTAACCTTAGCGTTTTCTCTATTTTTTCTCGATTTCACCCAGAATTTCGCTATTTTTATGGCGTTTTTATAGGACGGAGAGGTTTTGGCGTTTAACCTTAACGTTATTTCTATTTTTTCCCGATTTCACCCGAAATTCAGTGTTTTTATGGCGTTTTTTATAGGACGGAGAGGTTTTGGGGTTTAACCTTAGCGTTATTTCTATTTTTTTCCCGATTTCACCCAGAATTTCGCTATTTTTATGGCGTTTTTTAGGGGACGGAGAGGTGTTGGGGTTTAACCTTAACGTTATTTCTATTTTTTCCCGATTTCACCCAGAAATTCGCTATTTTTGTGGCGTTTTTTGGGGGACGGAGAGGTTTTGAGGTTTAACCTCAGCGTTATCTCTATTTTTTTCCCAATTTCACCCAGAAATTCGCTATTTTTATGGCGTTTTTTAGGGGACGGAGAGGTTTTAGGGTTTAACCTTAGCGTTATTTCTATTTTTTCTCGATTTCACCCAGAATTTCGCTATTTTTATGGCGTTTTTATAGGACGGAGAGGTTTTGGCGTTTAACCTTAACGTTATTTCTATTTTTTCCCGATTTCACCCAGAATTTCGCTATTTTTACGGCGTTTTTTAGGGGACGGGGAGGTTTTGAGGTTTGACCTCACCGTTATTTCTCTTTTTTTCCCAATTTCACCCAGAATTTCGCTATTTTTACGGCGTTTTTTGGGGGATGGAGAGGTTTTGGGGTTTAACCTTAGCATTATCTCTATTTTATTCGCTATTTCACCCAGAATTTCTCTATTTTTACGGCGTTTTTATAGGACGGAGAGGTCTTGACGTTTAACCTTAGCGTTATCTCTATTTTTTTCCCGATTTCACCCAGAAATTCGCAATTTTTACGGCATTTTTCAGGGGATGGAGAGGTTTTGGCGTTTAACCTTAGCGTTATTTCTATTTTTTCCCGATTTCACCCTGAATTTCGCTATTTTTACTGCGTTTTTTAGGGGACGGAGAGGTTTTGGGGTGGCGTTTGGGGGTCCCGGCCCTGCCCGACCCCTCCGGCAGTGAACTTGGTCTGAAGCGAGCTCTGCTGGCTGCTCGGGGATGTTACAGGCGACTCCAAAGAACCTTTTTTTACCCCAAAAAATCCCTCCCGTCCATCGCTCCCCGAGGCTTCGCGAACCCTGGACGAAAAAACCGATTTGCTGCAAAAAAAAACCCCAAAAAACCCCGATTTGCCACCAAAAAAACCCCGATTTGCCACCAAAAACACCCCAAAAAACCTCGATTTATCACAAAAAATCCCTGCCATCCATCGCTCCCCGAGGCGTTGTGAACCCTGCACAAAAAATCCCAAATTTCCACCAAAAACACCTCAAAAAAACCCCGATTTGCCACCAAAAAATCCCTGCCATCCATCGCTCCCCGAGGCTTTGTGAACGCTCCCAAAAAATCTCCGATTTGCCACCGAAAAAACCCTCAAAAAACCCAAATTTTCCACCAAAAACACCCAAAAAACCTCGATTTACCACAAAAAATCCCTGCCGTCCATCGCTCCCCAAGGCTTTGTGAACCCTCCCAAAAAATCTCCGATTTGCCACCAAAATAAACCCCCCAAAAACCCCCAAATTTCCACCAAAAACACCCAAAAAGACCCCGATTTGCCACCAAAAAACACCCCAAAAAACCCAAATTTCCACCAAAAACACCCCCAAAAAACTCCGATTTGCCACCAAAAAAACCGATTTACCACGAAAACCCCCCAAAAAAATCCCTCTCCCCCTCCTTCATCCATCCATCCCTCCCCGAGGCTTCGCGAACGCTCCCAAAAATCCAATTTGCCACAAAAATAACACAAAAAACCAAAAAAAAAATCCCCTCCCCCCTCCGTCCATCCATGGCTCCCCGAGGCTTCACCAACGCTCCTAAAAATTCCGATTTTCCAGCAAAAAAATCCCAAAAAAACCTCCGATTTACACCAAAAAAATCCTTCCCCCCTCCATCCATCCATCCCCCCCCGAGGCTTTACGAATCCTCAAAAAAAAATCGATTTAGCACAAAAAATCCCAAAAAAAATCTCCGATTTGCCACCAAAAAAAACCCTTCCCCCCTCCATCCATCCATCCTCCCCCGAGGCTTTACGAATCCTCCAAAAAAAATTCGATTTAGCACAAAAAAACCAAAAAAACTCCGATTTGCCACCAAAAAAACCCTTCCCCCCTCCATCCATCCATCCCCCCCCCCCCGAGGCTTTACGAATCCTCCAAAAAAAATTCGATTTAGCACAAAAAAACCAAAAAAAACTCCGATTTGCCACCAAAAAAACCCTTCCCCCCTCCATCCATCCATCTCCCCCCGAGGCTTTACGAATCCTCCAAAAAAAATTCGATTTAGCACAAAAAAACCAAAAAAACTCCGATTTGCCACCAAAAAATCCTTCCCCCCTCCATCCATCCATCCCCCCCCCCCGAGGCTTTACGAATCCTCCAAAAAAAATTCGATTTAGCACAAAAAAACCAAAAAAACTCCGATTTGCCACCAAAAAATCCCTTCCCCCCTCCGTCCATCCATCCCCCCCCCCCGAGGCTTTACGAATCCTCAAAAAAAAACTCGATTTAGCACAAAAAAACCAAAAAAATCTCCGATTTGCCACCAAAAAAACCTCTCCCGTCCATCTGTCCCCGAGGCTTCGCCAACTCTCCCAAAACCTCCGAATTTATCACCAAAAAAAACAACTTCCCAAAAAAGCCCCTCCCCCATCCGTGCCTCCTGCGAACCCTCCCAAAAAAACTCGATTTAGGACAAAAAAACCACCAAACTCCCAATTTACCACCCCAAAAAAACCCAAAAAACCCAATTTACCACCCCAAAAAAACCCAAAAAAACCACCCCAATTTGCCACCCCCAAAAACCACCAAAAACCCCAATTTACCACCCAAAAAAACCCAATTTACCCCCCAAAAACCACCAAAAAACCCCAATTTGCCACTTCAAAAAACCCCCAAAAAAACCCCGATTTACCACCCAAAAACGACCAAAAACCCCAATTTACCACCCCAAAAAACCACCAAAAAACATCCCAATTTGCCACCCCAAAAACCCCAATTTACCACCAAAAAAACCCTCAAAACCCCCCCCCATTTACCCCCAAAGAAACCAAAAAACCCCCAATTTACCCCCCCGAAAAAACTAAAAAAAACCCCACTTTAGCCCCCAAAAAACCCCAAAAAAACCCCCGTTTACCACCAAAAAAATCCTCAAAAAAAACCCCAATTTACCCCCCCCAAAAAACACCCAAAACCCCCAATTTGCCGCCCCAAAAACCCCAATTTACCACCTCAAAAAAAACCCAAAAAACCCCGATTTGCCACCCCAAAAACCCCAATTTACCACCAAAAAACCCCAAAAAACTCCGATTTGCCCCCCATTTACCCCCAAAAAACCCAATTTGCCACCAAAAAGACCCCAAGAAACCCCAATTTACCCCCCCCAAAAAACCCCAAAAACCCCCAATTTTCCACCAAAAAACCCCCCAAAAACCCCAATTTTCCACCAAAAAGACCGCCCAAAAAAACCCAATTTATCCCCCAACCCCCCCAAAAACCCCAATTTTCCACCAAAAAAAAAACCAAAAAACCCCAATTTACCCCCCTCAAAAAACCCCAAAAAACCCCAATTTTCCACCAAAAAGACCCCAAAAACCCAATTTACCCCCCAAACCCCCCCCAAAAACCCAAATTTTCCACCAAAAAAACCCCAAGAAACCCCAATTTACCCCCAAAAAAAAACCAAAAACCCCAACTTACCCCCCAACCCCCCCCAAAAACCCCAATTTTCCACCAAAAAAAAAACCAAAAAAACCCCAATTTACCCCCTCAAAAAACCCAAAAAAACCCCAATTTTCCACCAAAAAGACCCCAAAAACCCCAATTTACCCCCCAAACCCCCCCCAAAAACCCAAATTTTCCACCAAAAAACCCCAAGAAACCCCAATTTACCCCCCAAAAAAAAACCAAAAACCCCAACTTACCCCCCAACCCCCCCCAAAAACCCAAATTTTCCACCAAAAAACCCTCAAAAAAACCCCCCATTTACCCTCCCAAACCCCCCCCAAAAAAAAAACAATTTTCCACCCAAAAAGACCCCAAAAAACCCCAATTTTCCACCAAAAAAATCCCAAAAAACCCCAATTTACCGCCCAAAAAACCC